>JAJAQA010000017.1:34425774-34470774 GCA_021464565.1 Rutilus rutilus
TCAAACCCATCATGGTTTTGAGTGTTTGGCTAAACCATTTGTTTTTGTGTGCAGATCTCAGAGCCTAGGCTGCCTACAGAGACGCGCTTTTTTGACAGCCTGCTTATGGGGGGGGGCAGCTATCGGATCGTTAGAAAAGATTAGATGAATTTGAACATTTATTTTTGGGCCTGAAATCGCTGATACAACCTTTAATATATCGGACAAATTGTCTTGATAATGATTATAATGATAACATTAAAAATGATCATATCTCGGCCGATGCCCATATGGTGGCTGATATATCGTGCATCACTAGTTTACATGCATTTTCACATAGAATTACTGTAATAATACATTAGCACTCACAAGTCATTAACAACAAAACCCCTGGGAAGATTCGGGACGTGTGAACGATTCCACAAGGGAAAAAAAACACTAATGATAAGGATTCACTTCAGTACGACGGAGAAACCGACTAGTGTTTCAGAACAAAACGTACAATTACATCCAATAAAGAATGAAAACAAACAGCAAAATCAACCTAAATATGTGTTATATCTATATTTGATCTCAGTTTTACTTCAATTAAGTTTTAGTTTACATGCATTTTCACATAGAATAACTGTAAAGCGCTCACAGGTGTGCTGGTCATTAACACTTAACTCCCTGGGAAGATTCGGGACGTCTAAACGATTCCACAAGGAAAAGAAAAACACTAATGATAACTAGTGAAAGAAACGTCTCTCTTCAGAAGATCCCTGCTTTAGCGCTGAGACTCTGACAAAACAGCCGTCTCCAACAGGGATCTTGGGAATCAGTGTTTTTTATCCCGGTTCCCGTGTGGCACATGAATGCGGCACTTTCTGGGTCACGGAACATCCAGTCAAGACGGATTTACTCCAGGGAACCAAACAAAGGTCCTGCGCTTCAGACGAGACTAACTGCTCTGTCAGAGCATCTCACAGGAAGTAAATGAGGAGACGAATCTGCATTCTTACGAACGTTTTCCCTCGGGATTCTATTTATCTTTAGTGCTATTTTAGTGCTTTAAACCCCAAACGGTGATGTGCAGGACCTGTGATGAGACTCGGACTCACTTGTGTCTGAAGGGCGAGGCGAAGTGGCAGAACTGGCAGCTGTATTTGTGGCTTCTGTTGACGAGTGCGACGGCCGAGTGGCTCCTCTCGTGCGAGCGAAGGCCCTGCATGGACATGAACATGCGGTTGCACATCCCACACGGATGACCGGGAAGAGCACGAGGCTTTTCCGGCTCCGGCGGGCCCACGATCGGCCCCGTTTCCACCGGCTCCTCGGTCTCCATGGCGACTGAAGTCTCCGAAGGGTCAGGGGTCGCCGCATCCACATCCTCCACCTCGCCGTTGGTTATTCCGGGAACGGGAATGGGATTGGGAACGGGAACATGCGTCTCTGCTGCTTCCTGCTGTCAGAGGAAAGTACTGAAATTAGTCATCCAGTCATATTAAATGAACTCCTGTCTGCTCACCTTCAGGCTGCATTTATTTAATCAAAACTAGACGTATTATGAAATTGTGAAATATTACAATTCAAAATTGTTTTCTTTGTGAATCTATAGTAAACTGTCATTTATTCCTGAGATTTTCAGCATCATTACTCCAGTCTTCAGTCACATGATCCTTCAGAAATCATTCTAATATGATGCAGGAAACATTTATGATTATTATCAATGTGGAAAACACTTCATGTGGAAACTGTGATACACCAATTGAAAAGTTTGGGGTCAGTAAGATTTATTAAAAAATAATTATTATTGTATTCAGCAAGGACGCATTGAATTGATCAAAAGTGACAGTAAAGACATTTATGTTACAAAAGATTTCTATTAAACGGGTTTTTTTTAACGTTTTTCTAAAAAATCATGAAAATAAGAAACATATTAAGCAACAAAAACCAAACCAGCATATTAAAATGATTTTAGAGGGCTTGACGTTGACTTTTTTGCTCTCCAGCCACTGTGGAAAGTGTTTTTCCAAAGTTACAAGCCACTCAGCATTTCACTGGCCACAATTCTGACATCGATACCATGGGGAACATTTAGATGTTTTTAATATTATCTCATAATTTGGCAGCAGGTTTATTAGGCTGCTGTCGCTTTAAGACCTGACGCACGGATCCAATATACTGTTACACGAGCGTTTTCTTCCTCAACTGTTTACTTTGACTTAATCCGTATGTGAATACTCGCCAAAACTGGCATTTTGACATTATGTTGTGTGTATTTGACTGTTTATGCACAATAAGCAGCAAAAAATAACTCAATTTAGTACTGAGAGGCATTTTTATGCATGCGCTCTTTAGGTGCGAGTGTCAAAAATCTGCGAGAATGAGTAACATTATCACACACCGAGATTCAAGCCCTGTAAAAAATGTTTTATATTTCTGACAACCCTACATCGTACTTAGTTTATTATTTCAGATGCCTTTTAATTAATGACTACAATAAAAAAAAGTATATATTATATTTAAAATTCAACACGCAAAAGTGGCTGGTGACTGAGTTACACGCAACTAATGAAATACACACGCATTTGGAGGGTGTTAATGTCAAGACATGAGTCTGACTATATATATAAATATATATATATATATATTTCTTCATTGTGTAGTGAAATAAACCTGTTTTTGACATGCTTAAGGTTTGTGACATTTGATAATCATGATAAATACATTTGACAGTCTGGTATGATATTTCTCTCAGGGCTGAAGCACAGATGATCGTGTTTGATTGCGGCCATTAAAGCTCTCTGAGTCTTCCTGCACTATCAGGACATCCCTCTTTCTTAATTTAGAAACGGCCAAGAGGTTCCTGTGTGTTTCTGAGACATCTGCTGCTTTACAGCCCACAGCAAATTCAGCATCTCAGAGAGAGAGAGAGAGAGAGAGAGAGAGAGAGAGAGAGAGAGAGAGAACTGACCCTGCACTTCAGATGCACCTCTGCACCGTCAGCCAATCAGAGCCAAACACATTGAGAGACAGAGAACTAGATTTGTCAGTGCAAACTAGACGACCGCTTTGACCTTTTAATTCCACCATCATGAACCAGAAGTGATAACTGATTTTTAACAACCCATAGTTGAGTCAATATTTTGATTGCTGACTGATATTTTTTAAAACATAAAGATTAAAAATGCACAAAAAAAACAATGTGCATGATAATAACTAGAGTGACATATAACCAATGTGACATACGGCATGTTACTAACTAAAACATTTAAAGTCACATGAAATGGTTATTTTTTTTATAGAACATTGCTGTTTATTCTAAATTATGTATTATTATGGGTTTAAATTCATGTTCCTGGTAATCTTGAATCAGAATAAGTTCCTATTGCAGCATCTCTTCTCTGATGATGTGGGCGGGGCAACCTGTCACTCAAATGAGATCCACCAATAGCAAACCACAACCATCCAATCATCCAATCAATTCCCCACGGACACAATCAAGCCCCGCCCACATTTGTTCTTGTTCCAGAAGTGTTTCACTCGGATATATGGAACAATAGAGAAGAAAAGACGAGCGCAACTTCCCTTTCATGACGAGTTTAAACACAGCATACCATAACAAATGAGAAAAAAAGAGTACATAGTTCACTAGCATTCCAGTATTTTCTACATAGTAGCCCAGTGTTTCCCAAACTGGGGTTCAAATTGATGAAAAGCTATTCATTAAATCATAAAAATGCTCAATTAAAATGATACAATTTTAAAATTCTCCTCAGAGTAGCTGTTCTGAGTCTGTGAGCGTGTGTGTGAGCATGTGTGTGAGTGTGTGTGTGTGTGTGTGTGTGTGTGTGTGTGTGTGTGTGTGTGTGTGTGTGAGCGTGAGTGCTGCCCCCTAGTGTCCGGTGTGATTCGGCCCTATCCTGGCCTCTGTCTGCTGATCCTCACTGGGATCCCATTCAAATCCTCCCTGCCAGCGTCCTGGCACTCTCAGTGGAACACTAACACTAAGACGCTTACACGCCACTCTCCACGCCACACCGTCAAGCCCACCTAACTGGCTTTCTCTTCAGAGACGAAGGGTTGCGTTGCCAGTCTCAGGATTCTGCTGCGATAAAGAGACTGGACTTGGCCGTGTTTAAATGTGAAAGTCCTCATTAAGAAATCCATCACACTCACACACATTCTTGTATATATTTATACTCCAACCACAAATGCAACTGCATTATCTGATTGCAATTAAAGTAATAAAAAAGATTAAGATTATTTTGCATCCTATGAATTCACAAGCTCACAAGACTTTTGAAATTTCATTTGTGACAGTGCATTTTCAAATCCACTAGTGAAGTCAAAGGTTGAAACACACTTTGCATTCACATAAATGTTAGCCGAATATCTTTTAAATGGGCATGTTAACTACCCTACCTAGAGAGCATTTTAAGGCATCACAGTTCACATGTGCTTCCAACACAAAGGCGGTTCCAAAAGGTGGATAGCAACATTATTGCCCTCAAAAAACCTTATTTAGTCCAAGGCACATTCAGAAAAGAGCTTTAGAAAAAGAAGAAAATCTTTCATTCTCTACATGCAAAAATGTGTAACTCAAGGCCACAAGATTTAATTACAGGATCAACTTTACGACACGTTCAAGGCTTTCTTCATGAATGCCCAGACGATGAAATAAAACACACTTGAGTTTAAGCAGAAGTCATTTTCCGTGTTTCTTCTGCAACACTCAAGGATTTGCCTTTATTTGTCTATTTCATTGAATGTGCAGCTGAATTGTAGCAGTTTAACAGTGCAAACAAAGAGAAAAAGACCCTTAAGCGGAAGGTCCAAACGGCCTGTGAATGCAGTTGGGAAGACGCTGAAGCCACCTCAGGGAAAAGACTGAATATAGACATTGTGCTGGAGTCTAATAAGACTGAAAATGTAAACAGATGAAAAGTTGAAAATAAAACAGGCTTTAGAACTAATGCAGCTGTTTAAAGCTATCTGATAGATGGTGCTCGTACCTTCACGTGCCCCTCCTTGGCCTCGCCGTACTGCACATGCTTTCTCAGGTGGTTGCAGATGGCCCGAAGGGTGGGGTGGACCTCCACGCAGAAGTTGCACCTGTAGCCGACGGGAGTCTTATCAGGTGTGCCCTCCACCTATAAAGAGAGACAATGACAACAAACTTTACTGATGCAATCTAGTTATTTGAACCACTTGCATCTATACTTAAGCTGTAGTGATGCTGCATGCTTGCAGAGTTTTGTTCCATTGTGCTTGTTTGCAAACTCGATTTTAAAGGGGACATATCATGAAAATCTGACTTTTTCCGTGTTTAAGTGCTATAATCGGATCCCCAGTGCATCTACCAACTCAGAAAACGTGAAACTCAGTAACTTTGTTTTGGTAAGCCTCTCTCTGTGATACATACATTTATATTACCATAAGACACTATGGGCCCTATCTTGCACCCAGCGTAATTGACTTTGTGCACCGACGCATGTATCATTCCTATTTTGCACCCGCGCACAGCGGACTTTTCCCTCCACAGACGCACGCCGGTAAATTAGGGAATGAACTTGCGCTCCCGGGGGCGGTGCAGCAAAAAGAGGAGGCGTTTTCCGGCGCAAACGTTCCCTGGTGCTATTTTGCAGGTTTAGAAAACAATTCCGCCACTGACCAGGAGAACCCTAGCCTAAAGTCAGTGCGCATGTTATTCATATGCTATTTTAAGGGCACATGCTTGGCCATAATCAATGTAGCATGTGCACATACACTTTGATTCTCTCATCTACACAGACGCAGCAGTTTTCATTTTTGCAAATCATACATTATTACAAGGAACACTCGAGGGAAATCACTGTGGTGTCCATGAAGATGTGAAAAAATAGGCATAAATCTAGTTTACACATTTACCCAAATTATCATATGCCTGTTTAACCGAAGCTAATTTGGGTGTGTTTCTCCATCCCCAATGTCACTTCTCTGTGTTTCACGGCCCTGGCGAGAACGTCTGTCTCCTCGGCTGTGAACCGCTCCTGGCAAATCCGCCGTTATAATAGCAAACCGCCATGGAACAAGCGCGCCTGTTCTTAAAGGGAATGTGAGATGTCGCTCTGATTGGTTTATTTCACGTTACGCCCAAACCACACCTGAGTTATGAAGCTACTTCAGACCAACCCGTTTTAGATTTGCGTCGGGCGCAAGAGTCATTTATCCCGCCGGTATAATAGCAACAGCGCCCGAGTCCCGCCCACAAAGTTACTTGCGTTTTGCGTTTGATACTTGCGTTTCAGATCGTTAAAATAGGGCCCCATAAATGTATATTACATCTTGTGAAAAGGGGCATAATATGTCACCTTTCACACATTACGAGGCTCACCTTATTCTCTGGTTTGGCTTCTGGTGGCTCTGTCGTCCTCTGCTTGCTTTGAAGCTGTTTTCTTCGTTCCAGCCTCATGGCTCTCTTCTGGAAACCCTCATTGTGGTTCATCAGATGGACACCGAGTTCTGGAAGGGTCAAGAACTTGATTTCACAGTGGGTGCACTGGTAGAGCTCCGTCCCATCTTCTGCAGGGCTTGGAATGGTGACGAAATCCCACTTGAGTTCCTTGCTGTGGCAGTCGTTGTAATGCATCACCAGTAGCTCTTCCGCGCTGAACGAGAGCTTGAAGCATTTCAGACATTTGAAGGGAAGCCAGTCCACGTCACCTTCAGGCTCCATCTCATCCTTAACTTCAACTATTTCCAACTCCTCCGTGGGTGGAGGTTTCTCTGCTTCCTGGGAATAGATCACAGTGAAGTAACGGCCCAGTTTGCTGGAAGGCTGCTTTTTGGGAAAGACTCCGGGGTGGCGCTTTATGTAATGAGAAACGATACTCTTCCTGCTGAAAGCCTGGAAGGAGCAGAGCGAACATTTTCTTCGGTCCACCGCGAGCCTCAGCTCCTCGCTCATCGCTGGAGCCTCTGCTTCAGATGCCAAGGGCACCATCACCTTGTTCGGTTTCTCACTCACCGTCTTGGATGCTGCCAGGCAATGCGTGTAGTAAGCATCGATGTCGTGGCGTTTCTGGTAGTGTGCGGCGAGGCCTTTGCGGATGGGGTTGGTGTAGGCGCAGAGTGCACATTTAAAGACGTTGTTCTTTCCCTCAGGCTGCGCTCTGACATTGTTATGCTTGATACGGTAGTGGCGAGCGATACCCTTCCGGGTGGAGCAGAAGTATTTGCACAGCTGACAATTAAACACAGTGTTATTGTCACTCTTTGCGACTTCGGAAAGTGTGATGTCGAAGTCACACATCTCTGAGACTTCGGTCACCCTGTTGCTACTGCATTCAGCAACCGAATCGTCTCTTCTAGCCGGCGACTGCATGGCGGTTCCTTTGAACATATCTGCAGCCGGTTGGTTATGATATTTCTCATAGTGTATCTTGAGTTTCTCTAAAGTGCCGTGTGTATAAGGGCACATCTTGCAGCGGTACGCACCATAGCCCTGCCTCTGTGTTTTAGATCGCTCATCGCCCTCGCTAGTTAACTCGTGTACGTGCTCGACATCATCAGCAAAGTCCTCAGCCGTGACTTTGATGGAAGGATGTCGTTTCTGGTAGTGTGTGAGAACTCCGTGGATGCGAGAGTTCACGTACGGACAGTGTCTGCACTTGTAAACTGAGCTAGGGTTGATGTCTGCTTCCTGAGCAAAGTCAGCAGCTTTCACTTTCATGCCCGGGTGTTTCTTGCCATAGTGGGTTAGAAGCCCATGAAGACTGTTGTACTCGGACAAGCACACGGTGCACTGGTAAGGATTGTTTGAGATAGATGAGGTGGCAGACAGAGAGAGATTAGATTGGCGCTCATGAGTTGGGCGAATGACTTCAACTGCAGTCTCTTCCTGCTGGTGAGTATTGAACGGACTAGACGTCGAAACGTGTCCTTTGGCCAGAAGCTTATCAGGTGCTTGGTTCCCCTTGATAATGTCGATGAGGACAGACTCATCACCTTTGATGGCCCAAGGGTGCACCACTTGGTAATGGTTAGTGATGTCCCAGATGGAGCACGCCTCAAAGGCACAATCTCTGCATTGGTAATGCTTCGTTTCAGAGTTCCCCCCCTGTCTGCTCGTGGAAGTATCAGGACCAGCCCACAGCTTGCTGGCCATGTAAGTGTAGTCAACATTGTGCTCAGGGTGGCGTCTTTGGTAATGCATGAGCAGCCCGCTTGGTTCAGCGTGGGAATATATGCACCACTCACAGTGATAACCAGCCTCCAACACACCATCCTGATAAGCCCAGTGTAAGATCGTCATGGCCGTGGCCTTCACAGTAGGATGATCCTTCTTCAAATGCTTCTTCAAGGCGTACACGTAAGGAGACGTGTACACACAGTGTCTACACTTCAAAGATCGCAACGACCTGGATTTGTCTGCTTCAGTAGCTACAGTTGCAGTGGACGTGGAACTTCCCGCGTGGATCATCTGCGCTCTTTCTCTCTGACTCCGGACCACAGCTGTATGTCTACGAACGAGGTCGGCGTTGGCTTTCACGTCCCTGTGCTTCTTCTGGTAGTGAATCAACACTCCCTTCACAGTGCGGTTCCCATAGTCGCAGTGCTGGCAGAAGAACAGCATTTCAGGTTCCCCTTTGTCGGATGCTCCTTTAGTGTTGGAGTTACCTGACCCTTCAATCCCGTTGTTGTTGAATTGCTTTAGAAACTGTTTAGGCGGTGCGATCTGTAACTCGTCCATGAGTTTCAGCAGTCCTGGGGTTGGTGGTGCCTGCTTTATGTACTTTGCCGTCACCTTAATCTCTGGATGCCGCTTTTGATAGTGGACCAGAACGCCCACTACAGAGCGGTTGTTGTAGACACAGTGTTTGCAATAATAAACATCTTCATCCAGAGCCACAGGTAGGATGGCGTTCGAAGACTTGGGGGTGCTGGTTAGGCTGTAGGTTGAATTGCTCGACAACTGTGCTCGGTCAACAGATATGACCCGCATTGTCTTCTGTATTCGGAAGTACGAGGCCTTTTGCTCGGGGTGTTTTTTCTGATAATGGACCAGTACTGAGTGCATGTTGGGACTTGAGAAAGAACAGACATCACAGTCATACACCACCACATTACCACCCAGACCTTCTCGAATAACTTCAGCCTCTGTGTTTGCTTCTGGCGTTTTGCAGATGCTTTTGAGAGCCGGACTGGATGATGATCTGGACCCAGACGAGGTGGAGCTTAAACTCTTCGGCCCAGAATTCAAGATTTCTCTTAGTGTTTGGGACTCAGAAGCACTCTTCTGAGGCTGATCGACCATGTAGCTGGAAAAAATCATGGCATTGTTGATCTTCACTGAAGGGTGCATTCTTTGATAATGGGGCATCAGACTCCGCACATTTGGACTTGTGTAGGAACAGAAACGGCACATATACACCAGATCTGGCTGGTTAAAGTTCAAGACGTTGCTTGCTTCTGGATGGTGCGTCATATAGTGCTGGTGCAGATCATTAAAGTTGTTGTATTCGATGAAGCACTCGAGACAACGGAAGACTGCGCTCTGATCCTCTGGGTCCAGGATGTATCTGAAGCTAAACTTGATGTAAGGGTGCATCCTCTGGTAGTGTGTGCTGACACTGCGAGCGGACTTGTTTTGGTACTCACAATGTTTGCAGTAGAACAGGTTCCCGGGTACCTCAGTGTATTCAACATTGTCCTGATACGTCTCCCTGCCATCTTGACTGCTTTGATCTTGGGCATCTTTAGATTCCAAAGAGGCACTATAATTATCTTCATCATCAGAAATGGTTAATTGTACAGGAATGTTTCTTGATCCGAGTTTGGACTGCAGACTGCGCTTTCTTTTCCCAACGCCACGCTCTGTCTGAAGACCTCCAGAATTCCTAACATGCTGAGTGTTGAATGTGTAGTGCTGACTTTGAGCATCAGAGGTTTCTCTCTCTCTGCTTGCTTCTACATCGACGTGATTACCATTCTCCTCCACGTCATCATCCATCTCCTCAAGGTTAATCACATCCTCGTGCTGTTGGCTTTGACTAATCTTGCTCTGGAGATTATTTGCAATTTCATCAATCCTTGTCCGTTTTTTGACAGGAGAGAGATCCAAGGGCAAATCGTTGATGGACTTTCTTGCTGTCTTCCCAATAAGGTGCTTCTTGGTTGAAAATCCAAGGATTGATGTTTGAGTTTTCTGGACAAAGCTTGAGGAGCTGTAGGACTCGGACTCAGAATCTTGCTGCTCATTGGACAAACCCTCTTGACCAGTAACTTGTGTTCCATCACAGTACGAGTGTTTGTGTTGCTGGTGGACACGTAGACCTTTCAGTGTGATGGTGGAGAAGTTACACAGTGAGCACCGATGAGGACCCTGCTGTTCCTCGCCTGCATTGGATTTTTTCCCGTTGATTTTTGAGCTGCTGTTTCCTCCATTCACAGGCTCAGAGCGTTCACCTTGACCATCTAGACCTTCACTGGTTAAGTCCATGGAGTCCCATTCGGAAGACCCACCATGACATTGTTTGTGCGTGTCAAGCTTGAGTGGGTTGGTGCAAAGAAAGGGGCACTTGTCACATTTATACACAGTAGCTTTGCCAGATAAGTGTATGTTCTCTATGTGACGAGAAATACTACGCCGGTGCATGGTCAAGAAGGAGCAGAAAGGGCACTGGAACCTGTTCATGTGTCTTTTGAATGGAACTCCTTTCGTTTCTAGCAGGTCATTATCCTCTTCTGACAGAAGCAGCTTAGTAGAATCCTCAGCTGGCTCCGTGTGATGGGGATCCTCCAAGTCACCGAGTTCATCATCTGAACTGCTTCTGGAATCATTAAGAATGCTGGCATCTAGATCCATGCCAGACCTAGACATATCTGACATGGTGAAAGTCGATCTCTCTGACAGTATGGAAGATCCTGTGCTGTTAGGTATTTTTGCTGTGAGCTGTGAGTAGTGAAAACTTGATATCCCTGAAGTGGACTTGAGCGATGCATTGCCAGAGGATCCTTTGATTGACGAGGCATTTGTGGAGGAACCTTCATTGCTCGGTAGATCGTTCAGGTTTAAATTGGAGGTTGGAGTGCTTCTCCTAGATGAAGCCGAATCAGACTTGCTGGATCCTGCACTTCCGTCATGCATTTTGGGCTGTTGCAATGATACCATAATCTTCACCATGTTACGGTGTTTCTTCATCATGTGATCGGCTAACTGCTGCCTTTGCAAAGTCTGAAAGCCACACCACTCACAGTTAAAGCTTCCTTTTGACTGGGGTTTGATCATAGATTCCAAAACACGACGTTCTACATTCCCTGGTGACTCTTCACTCTGTTCTTCGACGGAGGAGGCTTCAGAGTCTAAATCCAGAACTTCTGCTTCGACAGGAGCTGAGTGGCCTGCTGGACCTTCTTTGTGATGCACTTTCTGGTGTTTCAGAATCCGTGCTCTGTGTGGGGATTTATAAGTGCAATACTGGCAGGAAAAGACAGTTCCTACACCATCATAAGTAGTAGCGCTGCAGCTGGCCTGCTTGGAAGTTTTGAAGGATCTCTCATCGCTTGCTTCACCATGGACCTTCCTGGTGTGTTCACTGAGAAGAGAGCTGGATCTGAAGTACCGCACACAGAACTTGCACTGAAAAAATGAAGTTGAAGTTTTGCTTGATGGCTTTGCTGAATGGTTGTGTTTAGCTTGCTTTGAACCGGAGGAGTGCCCAAGGTCTTTGTTAAAGGAGTGGATGCCTGAAACATGAACAGAGAAATAAAAACGTTGAGCGCTTCAATTTCACACAAATTAGGATGCCAGAAAGACTGTTCTGATGTAGTTTCTTTACTTCTAGAAGACTGCACTCATCATCTATTTCTATTTCACGTCGCAAAAAGAAATGTTGATATACCTGCGTCCTTTTTCAAGGAGTCATAATCGTGATTGGTCAAGTCTTCCTCGTCCTCTGTTTGGCTGTGGGAGTTCATTGAGTTTGACCTGGACCGTCTGGGAGACTCCTCACCTTCTCCCACTTCTGTGGGCTGTAGGAAGGCCGTGTGGACGTCTTGTATGTGCACCTTGAGCTCATCGTTCGTCTCTGCACGGAAATCACAGCCATCGCACTGCAGCACTTCCATCGCTTAGGACTCCCTGGAAAATCAGGGAAACCTGTTAAGAGACAGAAAGAGAGAAAGGGGTAAGAGCATAAACTTGGAAAGGACATTTTATACCATTGTATTTCAGAGAAAAGAGATGAATACAGGATACAACAGAAGAATCTATCTTTTTTTGGAGAGTGGTCAGTCTGCTCCAAGAACAATAGCTGAGGAGGGATTATGGGCTGATTTGTTCCATTTTTTATTACCCAGGGATAAGCCTCAGCTGGAGCATACCAGTGGGCCTTGGTATTTACATCAGCATGTTCCATCAGATTGCATCAAGCCCTTCTGAAATAAGATTGAGTGAATCCGCAGAGGGATGAGGAATGCTCAGGGCTTCAGAGATGCAGTGCAAACACAAAGGATTATGGGGCGGGCTGTCACTTGGAGGTGGCATTATCATGTCCCATGACCTAAGAGCACCCGGCAACTGTGCCAATCAATGAGCTGAAACAAACTATGATTCAGTCCCTGATCAATACTTTTTCATTAATTCGCACACCGCTGCCAAATTCAGCACATACACATGCTGTCCATGCACAAATCTCTGTTGTGTTTGGGGAAAATTGCAATATTTCATCAGACTGCAGTGAACATTTTCATAAGCCAATAAAATATTTTCACGAAAATCTACAAGCTGAGCCAGAAATTACAGAGTATGTTAGTAACACTGACCTCATGTAAACCTTATGTTCCAAAAAATGTTTTTATAATAATAATAATATATATATATATATATATATATATATATAAAACCACAACCGCTGCAAAGCGTTATGGTTTTCTTTACAATACTAAGCGTGTCTTCCAGTAAAAGACCATGAACAGATACAGCGAACATGTTTTTCTTTCATCACGGGTCATTCTCAATGTGATCCGTGTGTGGCAAGGACATGAGTGTTAGCATGAATTCAACAACAGCAATGCATTTTAGCCGCCGTACAGCACTGTACCAGCTCTGCATATCTGAGAGCAATCAACAAAGACCAGAGTGATTCTTCAGCCTTGGCTGGCTCACACATTCTCTGGGTGATTTCTGCAAGAAAAGGCCTCAATGTCAGGGCCAGAATTATATGGGTTTAGTGCAATGCTACACATTAGAGGAGGTCTTGAATGCTGTAAAAGCAAACAAAAATAGATTCTACTTGGTTCTTAGTCGCTCCTAAAGTTACAAGGGCCATTTTCACTGGGAACTGAGGACGAGATGAGATAAAATCAGTGAGGTAACTCTGCATTCACAAAGGGACCAAAATACTGTCGAGGACATGATTTGCAATTGTTCTTGAAATAAGACACACAAAAGCATGATCTACAGTTATCATACAACATATGTGTCTTAAAGATGACTCGAAATCAAATTCCACTATTTACTATTTCATTTCACTGTTCTTATTTTGCACAAATATCAGTGCATGCAATTCCGAAGCAACAAAAATTATTGTTTATGTCAAAAGGTAATATGTTATTACAATATTGCTGTCTTTCTTCAGATGTCACCAATGCATGTGGGTGGGTAAAAATAATGTGTCAAGAGTACAAAAACTCTTATTTATATGGTTAAATATATACCAAAAAGGTTAAATGAGGTTCTATATAGAACTCTAGGGTTCTTGACTCAATTTTAAAGAACCTTTTATGCCAAAAAGCTTCAGTGGGATTCTATATACAACTCTAGGGTTCTATAACTCTAGGGTTCTGGACTAAATTTTAAAGAACCTTTTATCCCAAAGGTTTCACTGAGGTTCTATATAGAATTCTAGGGTTCTTGACTCAATTTTAAAGTACGCTTTATGCCAAAAAGGTTCAATGTGGTTCTATAACTCTAGGGTTCTGGACTCAATTTTAAAGAACCTTTTATCCCAAAGGTTTCACTGAGGTTCTATATAGAACTCTAGGGTTCTTGACTCAATTTTAAAGAACCTTTATTCCAAAAAGGTTCTATATAAGGAGAAACGTCTTAAATGACTGCATAATACTTTCATGTTTAACAGGTTTTTTCAACTGTTTCTATTGATAAAGTATGTTTATGAGCTGTTTAAATCATAACATTTACTTGAAATTAAAATAAAATTGAAGCTTAATCCATAAAATGACCCCATGATGGGAAAAAGTTTGATCTATGAAGCGCTTGATGGAACCCTTTAAGATTCTACAGAGTGTAGACTTTACCAACAGAAGAGAAAACAGGTTTCATGACTGAATGGTTGGAATTCCTGCAGGATGAGACGAGAATAAAGACATCCGAGCCCTCACACCTACATCTTATCACCTGTGGCCTCAAACCGTAAAAGCAGACACTGGTTTCAACCTTCATTCTGAACAACACTGCCAGTGTGTCCCAGGGCAGGTTCGCCCATTGTCTCTCTAGGTCGAGTTTCAGCTCCGCCCGGATCTGTTCCGGCACTCCAGAGGAACTCAGAACAAAAGTTACATCCATATCTGGACAAACCCAGGTAGAGGAGAAAACACAAACGCGAAATTATGAGTCATAAACGACACAAATTGCACCTAGCAGCCTGTCTGGCGGATCCTAATGGGGTGAAATCTGTGAAGCTTTCATGTGCTTCTGACAGCCACTGAGCGACACAGATGCTTTGAGCTTCAAGGGCAGCCATTTTAAGAGCAGCAATGTGTGCTGAGGTGTTCAGGCAGAGCGTAACATGGACTCGCAGATCTGATCCTCTCGCTGCCACTGGAGAGCAGCTGACAGAAATATATCTAGCAGATGTAACGCACCCAAAACCTTCAAGCTCAGCAGAACTGCAGGAAGAAAAACCCTTCTCCCGTGCCAGCCTGAGCTCAGCTCGTCACATTTGCAACATCTTGGGATTTAAAACGTTGTCAAAATGATTCCAGTTCACATTGATACGTGGAAGCGACAAAAAACTCTGCATTATGAATTTTAAAGGCCAGACAAGTCATTTGGTGAGGTCAAAAGACACGCCTGCGCACATATATATTCAAACGCGCATATCTATACACTGACCGTGATACACACGTCTGCATTTTCACAGGCTTGCGTTTTTGAAGTTTACGCGGACATGATCACGTTTTTCACAATTATTCAACGCTTGCACCTTGTAACCTGTTTCACGGTTTGCGTTCTCGATCACCAAACACTGTTGCTATGCAAATGAACGGCCAGAACACAAGTTTCTGTTTTCTGTGAGAACGGTGTGTGTTAGCGGCCGTTATGTGAATTACTAATGATCGTTGCGACGGAAGTGAATCAATCAAAACTAACTTAATAACTTTATCCTAGATCTGCAGTAAAGCCAAAACAATCTCAGTTACTGTAATCTGCTATTATCACTGTAAAGCTGCTGTAAAACAATCTATATTGTTAAAGCGCTGTATAAATGAAGGTGACTTGACTTGACTTTAAAAAAGACATTGCATTTTACATCCGGCACACAAAACTGATTTGCAGTAGGCGTGCGACTGGAGAACGCTGAAGACAAGAGTACAAAAACTCGTATTAATATGGAAAAGATGCCTTTTATTGCTTGCCGTGGCGTCACGTAACATTTGGTTAGGACACAGCGTTAGACAAAAAGCTTCAATGAGGTTCTATATAGAATTCTAGGGTTCTAGACTCAATTTTAAAGAATTTTTTATGCCAAAAAGCTTCAATGGGGTTCTATATACAACTCTTGGGTTCTAGACTCAATTTTAAAGAATCTTTTATGCCAAAAAGCTTCAATGGGGTTCTATATACAACTCTAGGGTTCTAGACTCAATTTTAAAGAATCTTTTATGCCAAAAAGCTTCAATGGGGTTCTATATACAACTCTAGGGTTCTAGACTCAATTTTAAAGAATTTTTTATGCCAAAAAGCTTCAATGGGGTTCTATATACAACTCTAGGGTTCTAGACTCAATTTTAAAGAATCTTTTATGCCAAAAAGCTTCAATGGGGTTCTATATACAACTCTAGGGTTCTAGACTCAATTTTAAAGAACCAATGTTATGCAAATGAACGGCCAGAACACAGTAAAAGTTTCTGTTTTCTGTTAGAACGGTGTCGGGTTAGCGGCCGCTAAGTTAATTACTAATGATCGTTGCGACGGAACTGAATCAATCAAAACTAACTTAATAACTTTATTCTAGATCTGCTGTAAAGCCTAAACAATCTCAGTTACTGTAATCTGCTATTATCACTGTAAAGCTGCTGTAAAACAATCTATATTGTTAAAGCGCTGTATAAATGAAGGTGACTTGACTTGACTTTAAAAAAGACATTGCATTTTACATCCGGCACACAAAACTGATTTGCAGTAGGCGTGCGACTGGAGAACGCTGAAGACAAGAGTACAAAAACTCTTATTAATATGGAAAAGATGCTTTTTATTGCTTGCCGTGGCGTCACGTAACATTTGGTTAGGACACAGCGTTAGACAAAAAGCTTCAATGAGGTTCTATATAGAATTCTAGGGTTCTAGACTCAATTTTAAAGAATTTTTTATGCCAAAAAGCTTCAATGGGGTTCTATATACAACTCTTGGGTTCTAGACTCAATTTTAAAGAATCTTTTATGCCAAAAAGCTTCAATGGGGTTCTATATACAACTCTAGGGTTCTAGACTCAATTTTAAAGAATCTTTTATGCCAAAAAGCTTCAATGGGGTTCTATATACAACTCTAGGGTTCTAGACTCAATTTTAAAGAATTTTTTATGCCAAAAAGCTTCAATGGGGTTCTATATACAACTCTAGGGTTCTAGACTCAATTTTAAAGAATCTTTTATGCCAAAAAGCTTCAATGGGGTTCTATATACAACTCTAGGGTTCTAGACTCAATTTTAAAGAACCAATGTTATGCAAATGAACGGCCAGAACACAGTAAAAGTTTCTGTTTTCTGTTAGAACGGTGTCGGGTTAGCGGCCGCTAAGTTAATTACTAATGATCGTTGCGACGGAACTGAATCAATCAAAACTAACTTAATAACTTTATTCTAGATCTGCTGTAAAGCCTAAACAATCTCAGTTACTGTAATCTGCTATTATCACTGTAAAGCTGCTGTAAAACAATCTATATTGTTAAAGCGCTATATAAATGAAGGTGACTTGACTTGACTTTAAAAAAGACATTGCATTTTACATCCGGCACACAAAACTGATTTGCAGTAGGCGTGCGACTGGAGAACGCTGAAGACAAGAGTACAAAAACTCGTATTAATATGGAAAAGATGCCTTTTATTGCTTGCCGTGGCGTCACGTAACATTTGGTTAGGACACAGCGTTAGACAAAAAGCTTCAATGAGGTTCTATATAGAATTCTAGGGTTCTAGACTCAATTTTAAAGAATTTTTTATGCCAAAAAGCTTCAATGGGGTTCTATATACAACTCTCGGGTTCTAGACTCAATTTTAAAGAATCTTTTATGCCAAAAAGCTTCAATGGGGTTCTATATACAACTCTAGGGTTCTAGACTCAATTTTAAAGAATCTTTTATGCCAAAAAGCTTCAATGGGGTTCTATATACAACTCTCGGGTTCTAGACTCAATTTTAAAGAATCTTTTATGCCAAAAAGCTTCAATGGGGTTCTATATACAACTCTAGGGTTCTAGACTCAATTTTAAAGAATCTTTTATGCCAAAAAGCTTCAATGGGGTTCTATATACAACTCTAGGGTTCTAGACTCAATTTTAAAGAATTTTTTATGCCAAAAAGCTTCAATGGGGTTCTATATACAACTCTAGGGTTCTAGACTCAATTTTAAAGAATCTTTTATGCCAAAAAGCTTCAATGGGGTTCTATATACAACTCTAGGGTTCTAGACTCAATTTTAAAGAACCAATGTTATGCAAATGAACGGCCAGAACACAGTAAAAGTTTCTGTTTTCTGTTAGAACGGTGTCGGGTTAGCGGCCGCTAAGTTAATAACTAATGACCGTTGCGACGGAAGTGAATCAATCAAAACTAACTTAATAACTTTATTCTAGATCTGCTGTAAAGCCAAAACAATCTCAGTTACTGTAATCTCCTGTTATCACTGTAAAGCTGCTTTGAAACAATCTATATTGTTAAAGCGCTATATAAATGAAGATGACTTGACTTGACTTGACTTTGCATTTCACATCCGGCACCCAAAACTGATTTGCAGTAGGCGTGCGACTGGAGAACGCTGAAGACAGAAACACTTGTTTTAACCTGTTAACCGTCAAGATACTTCTCTTTATAATCATAGATCTGAACTTAAATAGTTGTGGTTCATGAACGCTCTGGAATAGAAACCTACGGCTGGTCTTTTTAAAGAGACACTCAGCAGATTATTTCAGAAGTGAAAGCGCTTACAGAAGTTACAGAAGTTTACTGTAAAGCAAATTACATTTGATTCATACAGAACAATTTGGCCTCTAGAATCGCTAGAAAATCTTGTTCCAAATTTGAGGTTAATATCACAAAAATTGAGCCGCTTCAAAACAGTTTCCACATGATGAATTGTGAGTATTTAAGCTTTCGATTGAGACCTAATGTATGATGATTACTCAAATATGTGATGGAGATATACTGGTTAAAATGGTTATGTATATCTTTTGCTTGAGCAAACATCTCCAAGATGCTACAACAACCTCCCTGCAAACTCCTAGAAATAATGCACAGATATTCTGGGGACAAACCAATTATTGGTTTTATTCAGTTATAAAAGTTCTTACTTTTCAGCAGTTTCTAAAACCTTGCAGGTCATTTGTTCCAAGAAATCCTGGAGAATTTTCCCACTCACACACTAAAGCAAAAGATGTAAATAACCGTCTTAAATGTGAAGCATCTCATGTGCCTGTGCCAAGCGTCAAGAATCGAACCCATGATCTTGGTGTTGCAAGCTCCACCAGTTTTCACATGTCGACGCTCCATTGCGCTGCTTTTCCATCGGTTTTCCATGTAAACACACACTAGACGGATGTCTTTGACTCTTGCGCGTTTATCTTTTGCAGCGTCTCACACTTGACAAGACGTTCAGGTTAAAAGAAGGGCAACACTTTATTTCGATAGTCCACTTCAGGCATTCTACTTTGCAACTACATGTCAACTTATTAAACTAACCAGAACCCTAACAGTTACTTGTAGTTAGTAGAATGACTAAAAGAAGTTAAACTTTTAAAAACACATCTTTTTCCCACTCACTGTACAGACTACGATCAATAAGTCACGGAAACTGATGTTTTTTCTATTATTTTAACTCATGCAACCAATTTCAATGTTATTAGGATATGCAAGATTCAACAGCCCAATTTGGTTGAACTTAATTTAATGCAGCAACTGACCTTAAAATCAAGTTTTAATGTTGTTTATATGTCTATGTGGTGTTTTTAACAAACCTTGTGTAAATTCATCATTCTCATTGGCTCATTTGCATATTCATAGAACGGCGTATACTAAATGAGGCAAGGGTGTCGAGTTACATTCAAGATATTTTAAGGCATGAGTATTTTGCAAGAAAAAAATGCTTAAATAAGTAATTTTGGTGATCAAAGATGAGTTTTAAGGGATAAAATGATTGACTACAGGTGGACTTTAAGTTAAGTTGCATCAGGTGGATATTTCTGCATCTTGCATTTCTCAATGCAAAAAAACACGTTCTGTGTGAACCACACACACAGGACAGAGATAGAAGGACTCTCATGTCCTCAAAACAAGCTTAGAGGAACTAAAGCTTCACAAGGGGGACTAAAAATGCAAAGCATGCTTGAACTTCCCTCTTTCAGAGCTCAGAAAACATCTGCAGCCCTGCGGTGAGAACCAAGACCTGGGAAAACCTTTTAACATGGGGAAAACCCGGGAGCGACGACCCGGACACCTTCAAGACCTTTCTATCCCAATGCAAACGTCCGACTCCACGGAGTCCAAAGTCTACAGTCGTTTGTTAATCACCAACGCAGCTGCCCCCCCCCCCCCTCTCCCTCCCCCTCCCCCTCCCCCTCTCAAAGAATTAATCTTAACATTAGGCTTAATCTTAATGATCCAACATTAAGCTGATTAGAAGTACAGGGGTTTTGTCCTTAACCGTCGGTCCACCATCTCACACAACAGAGAGAGAGAGAGAGAGAGAGAGGTAGAGAGGTAGAGAGAGAGAGGTAGAGAGAGAGAGAGAGAGAGAGAGAGAGAGAGGTAGAGAGAGAGAGAGAGAGAGAGAGAGAGAGGTAGAGAGAGAGAGAGAGAGAGAGAGGTAGAGAGAGAGATCTCGTTCATTACTCTGTTTCACCAGAAACATCTACTCAGCTCATGGACGAATAATGATGCACTGATTGAGCAAGTTAACTGATGGCTGACAAACATGTTAAAACCAAACCAGAATCTAGTATTAATATTAAACTGGATTATTACAAATAGATATAGTTGCAAATGATGTAGCCGCTTGAGGACTGTTCATTTAGTGTGAGCTTCACTGAAGTGTCATCTTATGTTCCCCAGTGGACAAGTTTGGAATAATTCATATTTTTAAATATTTCTGAAAGAGTCTCTTCTGCAGTTATTTGCTCAAAATACAGTAAAAATTGTGAAATATTAATCCAGTGTAAATCATCTGTTCTCTATGTGAATATACAGTAAAGTGTAATGTATTCCTGTGATCAAAGCTGAATGTTCAGCATCATTACTCCAGTCTTCAGTGTCACATGATCCTTCACAAATCACTCTAATATGATGATATGATGCTCAAGAAACATTTATGAGTATCAGTGTTGAAAACTTCATATTTTTGTGGAAATTGTGATACATTTTATTTTTCAGGATTCTTAGATGAATAGAAAGTTCAAATGAACAGCATTTATTTGGAAAAATAATATTTTTTGACATTATTAAAGTCTTTACTGTCACTTCTGATCAATTGAATGCGTCCTTGAGGAATACATTTCTTATTTTTATTTTTTATATTTCTTATCCCAAACTTTTGAATGGTAATGTAGCATATGAACTGTTTTAAACACTGATAGTAACATAAATGTTTCTTGATCATCTAATCCTCATATTAGAGTGATTTGTGAAGGATCATGTGACACTGAAGACTGGAGTAATGATGCTGAACATTCAGCTTTGATCACAGGAATAAATTACACTTTACTGTATATTCACATAGAAAACAGATGATTTCTGTTTCTGAGCAGATACTTCTGTGTCAGTCGGGATATTGGAGACATCATTTGAGTTTTCCTTCATAGGGTTAGTGAGTATCAACTCCGTCACCGACACGTTTCTGGTCTTTCCACAGTCTGGAGACTGAGGAGCTGAAGATCAGGTTCTCAGACGGGTGGAACGGGATCTTCAGCGTGTGGTTTGGACGCATCTCAGCGGGTTATATAAGGTTATGGAACACATTATGTAAAACACACGACAGATTTCTGCCACATGAACGTCACAGGAAGAGTCACTAGAGATGTCTACGGTTCTGGTGCTTCAATACCAGGTTGATCCTGAAACAAAACTTAAGAGGAGGAGCAGAAAACCAATTTGGTTTGTATTTATCTTTATAAATAAAGAAGCATATTAGCAAACCAACAATCTGCCGTTTGTGACACCATTTATCATCAGAAAACTTAAAGTCTGCCTGTAGTCAATAATTGTATCCCTTAAAACTCATCTATGATCATCAAAATTACCAATTTAAGCGTTTTTCCTCGAAAAATGCCTTTAAATATCTTGAATGTGACTCGACACCCTTGCCTCATTTAGTATGCGTGGTTCTATGAATATGCAAATGAGCCCCGCCTCCACTCACTCACTCAGCTCAGAGATCCACTGGTTGACGATCACACGTTGATCTGATTGGTTACAAGGTAGTTTGTGACGTCAGAAACACCAGCGATTTCAAAGCGTGTGTTTGAGACTGTCTTTGGTTCACTGCAGTTTTAAGGAGGAAATACTCAGCAATGGTGTCGACTTATGAACTTACACATGGATTGTACACTACATAGACACATAAACAACATTAAAAGCTGGATTTTCTCCACGGTGGGACTTTAAAGCAGATTATTGCAGAACTGAAAGCACTTCGAGAAATGAAAGTGTGGGGAAAAACCGTAAACTCTAGGGTTCTTGACTCACTTTTTAAAGAACACTTTAAGCCAAAAAGGTTTTATAAGGAGAAACGTCTTAAACGATTGCAATGATGGAAGGTTCTGTGAGCTCGTTTCTTCTAAGATCACGGTTCTGCTCCACTAATGTCACATGCTGACCAGTTTCCTGAAGAAGACTTCCTGAAGCATGCTTTGAGAGTTATTTCTGGTTGAATTGGGAACGGTGCCCTTAAGGTTACGCAAGCGACCAAAATAACCCTGGACTGAGGGTTTGAACAAACCCACCAGCACTCTTGAGTCTGATGGTGTCACACAAAGCTTGAGATCATGAGAGGCCAGAGAAGAAGAGGAAACTCAGCCAGACATTCAGTTTCATACGTGCCGAGCAAAAACACACACATCTCAAACACATGTTCTCCATTACAGCAGGAGAAGCCGAGCTCTGCAAACCTCTAGTTCCTCAAAGCGCTCGGTCATGCGGCGTCTGGCGAATGGGGAAGTCTCAGATGATTCTCATGATAAAGCTCAGTTTGCACTGAAGATCTGGCCGATGAGATCAGAGAGCGAACACACACTAGTTCCTGTTCTCACTGGACTTTCCTGATAAACTGGATTGAGAAAATGCCAGCGAGTGACACGTTACTGGTCTCTCCAACCGTTTCAGTAACAGGTCTAAAAAGAGTCTTTCATTTATATTTATCATGTATATCAACACACTCTCTTCAGTATGAAAGCTTCTCTCAAAGGTGGCATTCCTAATATCAATTAGAATAATTGCAAATTATGTAAATAACGATTGCAAGTGCATTTATAGTCGAGAACAATAAGCGTAAAAACAATATAGTCGACATTCGTGTTTGGATGCATCGCAAATATAGATTATCTTTAATCATTTTACCCCTTAAAACTCATCAAAATGACATATTTAAGCGTTTTTCCTCGAAAAGTGAATGTAACTCGACACCCTTGTCTCATTAAGTATGCGCGGTTCTATGAATATGCAAATGAGCCCCGCCTCCACTCACTCACTCAGCTCAGAGATCCACTGGTTGACGATCACACGTTGATCTGATTGGTTACAAGGTAGTTTGTGACGTCAGAAACACCAGCGATTTCAAAGCGTATCTTTGGTTTTAAGGAGGAAATACTCAGCAATGGTGTCGACTTATGAACTTACACATGCTTTGTATACTAAAAGCACCACACAGACACATAAACAACATTAAAAGCTTCACATAACGCTGACTATGTCCCAACGTTCATATCAACAGATGTGAGATCTTCTGGACTGATGTGCTCATAATCTTCTTCCTCCATCCAAATCATTGGCTTTTATGTTTCAGAGCAAATCCCTTCCAGGAAGCATATGGCAGCAGAAATAGGTCAGCCATTAACAAACCTACATGAAGCTTCTGAGACGCATCCAACACAAGCCGTTCCCAAGAGCAGATTTAAGACCCGCTAACCTCTTCTGCAAAAAACACCAGTGTTATTCTCGTTCTCAACCGGCCATGAAGAACAGAAGGAGAGTGACAACCGAGCTCTCCCTGCGCTTCCCCCGAGACACACTATCCCTTAGAAAACACACAGTAACACTAGACTGACATACAAGCAATATCACACGAGCAAGACGATCCAGAAAACAGCTTTTATACAAAGTTGATACTGAGAGTGACTTATGTTTTAGACATATTACAGTTTGTCTCGACTCTGAACGAATCAGTGATTTTGAATCATCTCTGAATGAATCACTGTTGTTGAACAAGTCAGATTCAATGAGACACTCAATGACAGCCCACTGATTTTTTTTGTCCTGAATGACTCGTTCATAAATTACAGTCACTTGTTTCTTTTCTGAAAGAATCCATTTTGAACAAATCGTTCAAATAAATGATTCAATAACTCATCCATAAAGATTCAATGACTCATTCTGAATGAATCAGAGTGAGTCAATGAATCTAAATGATTCAATGACTCGTTCCGAAAGAATCAGGCTGCGTCCAAAAGCGCAAACTCTCAATTCAATTCAATCAAAATCAAATCAGAATTTTGCAGAGAACTTTTTAGCTTATTCTGTTTTTTTATAGCCTCAGTTTTAAACAAATCGTTTGAATGATTCAATGAATCATTCATAAAGACTGTCACTTGTTTCCTTCCTGAGTGATTCAATGACTCACTCATGATGACAGCCACTTGTTTCGTATCTCAATGAATCAGTGTTTTTGAACAAATTGACTCAATGAATGATTCAGTGATTCAGTTGCTTAATTCCTAAATGAATCAGTGTTTTGAACGAATCGGTTGACTGGATGATTCAGTGAGTCACTCACTTGCACACACCGTAACAATGGCAAAGATGCACACAAAATAGACTAAATGAAATGCCACATGTACGCAATTCGCTAAAATGATATGCTCTAGTATAAAAATATAATCTCTATGCCCTAAAACAAATGTTTTTATGAAGACTTTAATAGTCTTGTAAGTCTAAGTGAGACCTGTACTAACTTTAATACTGAAGCATTTAAAAAGACAGTTGCAACTTAAAGCACTCGACAGAACTCTTACTTCTCTAACCAAGAAGATCAAGAACCGAGAGAAGAACCGAAAACATCATCAAATCTCCAAGTATTATTTTCAGAGCACAGAAAAGTGTTTTGTTCTTATACAACTTTTCCACCAGCATTAATAATTCCACATATCGTCCATGCATTTCATCAATGATCTGTCTATCTAATGATCAGATTAAGGTGATGAATATTTCTAAAAATGGAAGAACTTTCCTAGTTCAATGATCAAAATATCAGTGAAATCCCATCTATGGATTTAAAAAAGGGAACAATAATTGTTGTGGCTTCCATATACTATTATAATAATGAATAATTATGATGATGTCTTGCAGGTCAATAAATATTAATTCAGCAAAGGCCAGGAGTGTTCCCAGAGAGCCTCATATGTCACGAGCGTAGGAACACACTGATGTTCATCTGTGGTCGAGGAGTCTCATCGCTCCACTGCTCCTGACTGAATTATCTCCCGCATCAGCGCTAGCGACTCCATTTCACTCGCGCGCGCGTCAAGGCTAATGCTGACACTGGTCATCCACCATTTTGTGCTCCTCAAGGCATCGGCAGCAGATCTTCCTGACTCTCAAACCCTGCTTCACACATATTCTGAATGTTCTGATCCAATCTGACTTCTGACCTATAATACAGCCTGAATCATAATCATAATCATAATCACACACTGTTGGCCAGAGCAGAACTGAGGCTGAGTCTGGTTTCTCACGAGGGTTTCCTCCATTCTGTCACTGATGGAGTTTTGATTCCTGTCGCCTTTGGCTTTTGTCTTTTAATTTAATATTCAACACTATTATTGATCTCCTGCACTGACAGCATTATATGAGAACTGAACTGAGCTGGACTTTCTCCAGAGCGGATATATATATATAAATGACGTTTTTACAACAGAAATGAAGCATCACTGAACTTCCTTAAGCTGGACTGAGACGCTATTGTCTTCAGGAAACACACTTTACTGCATTATTCTCCTGTTATCTCTGGGAAGCTGCTCTGAAACGATCTATAATGTTAAAAGCGCTGCATAAATAAAGGAGACTTGACTTGCATTCACACATGAGAGCAAACACTACAGCTTCCTCCAGTGAAAGCAAAACTAACACCAGCACGATCCTCTTAATCACACAGGAGATCTCTTTAATATCAGCACCAGAATCTACAACTGAGTCTGCAACCGAAACACAAACATCTGATGAACTCTGCCTTCACAACTTATAGGAGGAACATTTCAGTTAAGACCGGAGTGAAACGCCATTAAGCCTTTGGAGCAACACTGGAAAACATCAATAATCAACTTCACGAAATAACTCAAACATCACAAAAACTGGTTTTACTCAGAAACTGCGGTAAAACTTTACAATAAGGTTCATTGGTTAACATGAACTAAGAATGATCAATATTTCTTCAGCATTTATTAATCTTAGTTGATATTAATTTCAAGATTTACTAATACGTTATTAAAATCAAAGGTTGTATTTGTTAGCATTAGTTAATACACTGTGAACTAACATGAACAATGTGTATTTTTATTAACTAACATTAAAGGGATACTTTACCGTTTTCGAATCCATTCAGCCGATCTCCGGGTCTGGCGGTACCACTTTTAGCATAGCTTAGCATAGATCATTGAATCGGACAGGACCATTAGCATCTCTCTCAAAAAAATTACCAAAGAGTTTCGATATTTTTCCTATTTAAAACTTGACTCTTCTGTAGTTACATCGTGTACTAAGACCGACTATACATGAGAACTATACTCTCATTCCTGCGTAATAATCAAGAAACTTTGCTGCCGTACCATGAGTCCAGCAGGCGTAATGATATGACGCAGCGCCTGAAAATAGTCCCCAGCTCGGTAACTTCCAACGTGACCGGGACTAAGTTTGTCTAACCTATTAGACCTATTTTCAGGAGCTGCGTCATATCATTACGCCTGCTGGACTCATGGTACGGCAGCAAAGTTTCTTGATTATTACGCAGGAATGAGAGTATAGTTCCTAGCCATATCAGCCTAGAAAAATCGCAACTTTACATTTTCCGTCGGTCTTAGTACACGATGTAACTACAGAAGAGTCAAGTTTTAAATAGGAAAAATATCGAAACTCCTTGGTCATTTTTTTGAGAGAGATGCTAATGGTCCTGTCCGATTCAATGATCTATGCTAAGCTATGCTAAAAGTGGTACCGCCAGACCCGGAGATCGGCTGAATGGATTCGAAAACGGTAAAACTCAAACTGTTTAACTCTGGGGGAGCTGTAAAATTAGCCTATTTCCAAAAAAAGTGGAGTATCCCTTTAACAAAGATTAATAAATACTGTAACATGTGTTTCTCATGGTTAGTTCATGTTAGTTAATATACACTAACTAATGTTAACTAATGAACCTTATTGTAAAGTGTTACCAAAATTGCTAGTAAATATCACAAATAAGTGCAATGAAATCACATTACGCATTGGAAATTGTACTAAAATGTAAAATGTACTCCAATAACTCTCCAAAAATTATATTTCAGTGTGTTTGATCAGATCCACATGCATGCTTCATGTAAAACCACAATGCGAATCTCATATCTGCGCAGCGACGCATCAAATAAATGTCTTGCAGTTAAAAATGCTACTTTACACTCATACGCCGAGTCTTCGACACAATCTCAGCTCTGCATTATTTAAAGAGACATATTTCATCCGTCCTGAGCTTCACTAATTGCCGGCCTCAGGCGTGGGAACGTTTTATCTAATGATGACGGATGAAACTCTAGGAGATGCTTCACTCAACGAGGTCACGCTCTCCTGAACGTAGAGATATCTCCAAACCCAAGTCTTCTTCAAGGACTCGAGTCTCGTTTCTGCGTATGCAAACATGGACGGCCGTGATTGGTCACGAGAAACACATCTACCAATGGCAGGACGCAGTTTTTGTCCTTTACATTTAAAGCAAAAGCATGAAAACGAATGAGATTCCAGAGCTGTCATGGAGAAGAATATCAATGTTCAACGTTTATGCTTTGGTTTATTCTGCCGAACACAAAAGAAGATATTTCCAAGAATGTTTCAATTGTTTTTGAACACTGAACAACCAAAACACTGCAACATTTCTGAAGAGTTTCTTCTGTGTTCCTCTGAATGAAGTGAGTCTGAGAGGCTTGAAAGATGCGGAGGGAGTGAATGATGACAGAATGGTCAGAACTATTCCTTTAAATAGTTTAATAATCTCAAGTACACAATCTCAAAAGCAAATAAAGACTAACGGTTGGAATCGATTCATCTACTGTGCAGAGAAATGAAACTTTCAGAGTTATGATGAGATATCTAAAATCCACATATTCTCTCATATGGAAAAGACAAAGATAACACTAAACCTTACTCTACTATACACTACACTACACTATACTACAGTACACTACACTATACTACACTATACTACACTATACTATACTACACTATACTACAGTACACTACACTACACTACACTACACTACACTACAGTACACTACACTATACTACACTACACTATACTACACTATACTACACTATACTACAGTACACTACACTACACTACACTACACTACACTACAGTACACTACACTATACTACACTATACTACACTATACTACACTATACTACACTATACTACAGTACACTACACTACACTACACTATACTACACTATACTACACTATACTACACTATACTACAGTACACTACACTACACTACACTACACTACACTACAGTACACTACACTATACTACACTATACTACACTATACTACACTACACTACAGTACACTACACTATACTACACTATACTACACTATACTACACTATACTACACTATACTACAGTACACTACACTATACTACACTATACTACACTATACTACAGTACACTACACTATACTACACTATACTACACTATACTACACTATACTACACTATACTACAGTACACTACACTATACTACACTATACTACACTATACTACACTATACTACAGTACACTACACTACACTACACTATACTACACTATACTACAGTACACTACACTACACTACACTATACTACACTATACTACAGTACACTACACTATACTACACTATACTACACTATACTACAGTACACTACACTATACTACACTATACTACACTATACTACACTATACTACACTATACTACAGTACACTACACTATACTACACTATACTACACTATACTACACTATACTACAGTACACTACACTACACTACACTATACTACACTATACTACACTATACTACACTATACTACAGTACACTACACTACACTACACTACACTACACTACAGTACACTACACTATACTACACTATACTACACTATACTACACTACACTACAGTACACTACACTATACTACACTATACTACACTATACTACACTATACTACACTATACTACAGTACACTACACTACACTACACTACACTACACTACAGTACACTACACTATACTACACTATACTACACTATACTACAGTACACTACACTACACTACACTACACTACACTACAGTACACTACACTATACTACACTACACTACACTACACTATACTACACTATACTACATTACAGTACACTACACTATACTACACTATACTATACTATACACTATACTATACTACACTACACTACAGTACACTACACTATACTACACTATACTACAGTACAGTACAGTACACTACACTATACTACACTACACTATACTATACACTATACTATACTATACTACACTACACTACAGTACACTACAGTACACTATACTACAGTACACAACGTTACGCTACACTACAGTACACTACACTATACTACAGTACACTACAGTACACTATATTACACTACAGTACACTACAGTACACTATACTACAGTACACTACAGTACACTATATTACACTACAGTACACTACAGTACACTATACTACAGTACACAACGTTACGCTACACTACACTACACTATACTACAGTACACTACACTATACTACAATACACAACACTATACTACACTACACTATACTACAGTACACTACACTACACTATACACTACACTACACTACACACTCCACTATACTCCACTATACTCCACTAGACTACACTATACTACAGTACACTACACTATACTACACTACAGTACACTACAGCACACTACACTACAGTACACAATGCTACGCTACGCTACGCTACACTACACTATACTACAGTACACTACACTATACTACACTACACTATACTACAGTACAGTACACTACACTATACTACAGTACACTACACTATACTACACTACACTACAGTACAGTACAGTACACTACACTACACTATACACTATACTACACTACACTACACACTACACTATACTCCACTATACTACACTATACTACACTAGACTACACTATACTCCACTAGACTACACTATACTACAGTACACTACACTATACTACACTACAGTACACTACAGCACACTACACAACAGTACACAACGCTACGCTACACTATACTACAGTACATTACACTATACTACACTACACTACACTATACTACACTACACTATACTACAGTACACTACACTATACTCCACTATACTCCACTAGACTACACTATACTACAGTACACTACACTATACTACACTACAGTACACTACAGCACACTACACTACAGTACACAACGCTACGCTACACTACACTACACAACGCTATACTACAGTACACTACACTACAGTACACTACTATACACTACACTATACTACACTATACTACAGTACACTACACTACAGTACACTACACTACAGTACACAACGCTACGCTACACTACACTACACTACACAACACAACGCTACGCTATACAACAGTACACTACACTATACTACAGTACACTACACTACAGTACACTACTATACACTACACTATACTACAGTACACTACACTATACTACACAACGCTACGCTATACTACAGTACACTACACTATACTACAGTACACTACACTACAGTACACTACTATACACTACACTATACTACACTATACTACAGTACACTACACTATACTACACTACAGTACACTACACTATACTACAGTACACTACACTAAACTACACTACACTACAGTACACTACACTATACTACAGTACACTACAGTACAGTACACTACAGAACACTATACTACATTACACTACAGTACACTACTATACACTACACTATACTACAGTACACTACAGTACACTATACTACACTACACTATACTCCACTATACTACACTATACTCCACTAGACTACACTATACTACAGTACACTACACTATACTACACTACAGTACACTACAGCACACTACACAACAGTACACAACGCTACGCTACACTGTACTACAGTACACTACACTATACTACACTACACTACAGTACACTACACTATACTACAGTACACTACAGTACAGTACACTACAGAACACTATACTACATTACATTACAGTACACTACTATACACTACACTATACTACACTACACTACACTATACTACACTACAGTACACTACCATACACTACACTATACTACACTATACTACAGTAAACTACACTACACTATACTACAGTACACTACACTACAGTACACTACACTATACTACAGTACACTACACTATACTACACTACACTACACTATACTACAGTACACTACACTAAAGTACACTACACTATACTACAGTACACTACACTACAGTACACTACACTATACTATACTACAGTACACTACACTAAACTACACTACAGTACACTACACTACACTATACTACAGTAAACTACACTACACTATACTACAGTACACTACACTACACTACAGTACACTACACTATACTACAGTACACTACACTATACTACACTACACTACACTATACTACAGTACACTACACTAAACTACACTACAGTACACTACACTATACTACAGTACACTACACTACAGTACACTACACTATACTACAGTACACTACACTAAACTACACTACAGTACACTACACTATACTACAGTACACTACAGAACACTATACTACATTACACTACACTACAGTACACTACTATACACTACACTATACTACAGTACACTACACAACGCTACACTACACTACAGTACACTACACTAAACTAAACACTACACTACACTACACTACAGTACACTATACTACACTATACTATACTACACTACACTACAGTACACTACACTATACTACACTACACTACACTATACACTACACTACAGTACACTACGCTATACTATACTACACTACACTATACTACAGTACAGTACACTACACTACACTACACTACACAACGCTACACTACACTACACTACACTACACTACACAATGCTACACTACACTACACTACACTACATAAACTCTGAGGTCAAGAGAGCAAGACGCTACAAACAGTGTCATTAATGTCACGCATCACCATCCAATGAGGCCATCCGAGCTCTGGGAGCGACTGTAAGAAGAAAAGAATGAAACGCTCAGGACCAAAACATTGGAAAATAACCAGGAAGCGTTTTCCCTCAGGAAACCTTCAGTTCCAATTCCGCTGTTCTCTTTCTGTCTTTGGCCTGATTCGGGCAGTTTTCTCAAGCCAAAGAGTGTTTCCATCAAACCGCATAGAACATCAAAGCATGAAGAAGACAAGAGCAACGGTCCTCGGTTTGGGCCATAGGATCATTTAATGATGGACTACTTTCAGCTGAAGGAAAACAAGAGCCTGAGAGGTTTCACAGCAAACACTGATTAGACTAAAAATTAAGTGTTTACTGAAGAAACGTCCACATACTTCACTTTCAATCATTTCAATATCACTCTATCCAAGGTCAAAGAAACCCATGTGTTCACTGTGTGTCATCAGAATCATTTCCACACAGAACAGTTTACATTTAGCTTACGTTTACAGCAAATAAATGTCATTTTATACGAGCGTCATGAAGCTTCACTACTTTCAACATTAAACACTGCAGACACTTCAGAACAAATTGTGAATGTAAATTGTTTACCGTCGTGTTTCATCTTTCTTCTCTGATCTGTGATTCACTTCAGAATTAAATAATTTAGAGCCAATATTTTGTTTTCAGATCTTTACTGAAACACCAGCTTGCAAGTGCCATATGAGAACTTTCATATGCATAGAAAGAGGTCTTTTGAACTTTCTATTCATCAAAGAATCCTGAAAAATCAAATGTATCACGTTTCCACAAAAAAAAATCAAAACTGATAATAATCATAAATGTTTATAAGCATCAAATCATCATATTAGAATGATTTCTGAAGGATCATGTGACACTGAAGACTGGAGTAATGATGCTGAAAATTCAGCTTTGATCACAGGAATAAATTACACTTTACTATAATATTCACATAGAAAACAGATGATTTACATTAGAATAATATTTCAGAATTTTACTGTATTTTTGATCAAATAAATGCAGGCTTGGTGAAAAGAAAGAGACTCTTTCAGAAACATTAAAGAAATCTTACCGCCCCCAAAGTTTTGACCAGTAGCGTATACTGATAATTTCACATTTTGACTGTAAATGTTATAATAATATGAATAATAATAAACTTTATTTTCTATAGCGCCTTTAAAAGTTACATTTAAAAGCTCTTCACAAAAAGTAAGAAAAAATAAAATAGAAATACAACATTATAAAAGAAAAGCATTCATAAAAGAGAAGTAAATTCAAATATACAATACAAATATAAAATGTTATCATGATATCACTAAAACGTTGTATCCGTAATGCTAGAATCAGTCGGTCACCACCACAGCTTCACAAGCACACAAGACTTTGTCATCTGTTTGTGTTGTAAATGTACAGTACAGGAAGAACCAGTTATAACCTGAAGGACTTGAACAGACTGTTTATGATTCTGCACATCTCTAACCCTAACTGATGGCAGGCTTTCATAGACCAATAACAATATCTAAAGAGCTGATGCTTACAGTAACAGCAGCTAAGATGTAAATAAATGATATATTTCTGATATATAATTGCTTATTTAACACCATACATGCTCAAAATACACACAAAAAATATGCGTACGATCAATTGACGAGACTGTCGATAGATTTGCGTTTAATCAGATGGTGCCAATGAGCTCAAAACTGATTGTCATCTGCACAATTCAACACAATTGCACAGAATTATGAAGCTTCTCCCTTTAAAGCGAAGCAGAAACTCCCGTTAGAGTAAGTGAAGACTGAGGAGCGAGAACTCCGAGAGAACAACCAGAGTCGGCATGAAGCGTGATCCACGAAGCTGAAGGATTTCAAACACACACACACACACACACTCTATAAATAGCAACACAACATGCCAATGTCCCGCTTCTCACTTTAGACCCACTGCTTCTGCTCAACGCGACTCTCTCACGACACGCCAGAAAGACGAGAGATCCATTAATATTAACTCACCGACGAGAGCTTCAGCTTCTTCAATATTTGATCAGACTCGGACACTGGCACCTTCCAGTTGAGCGAGAGCAACAAGCCCGTCGCTGTTCGCTGTGAAAGGACGCCTTGTGAACCGGCTAAAGAACGCGCAGTGCTTCCACACATCTGCAAACCCACGAGCTTCTGCTGGTCATGAGGACAGAGGAGCTCCACAGAAACCAGTCTGAGGCGATGCTCGACACATCTGTGGAAATCATGAAGCGTTTTAATTCTCAGGATTCTCTGGCGAATGGAAAGTTGAACAGAACAGCATTTATTTGAAACTTGTAACACTGTAAATGTCTTGACTGTCACTTTAATGCAATTTAATGCATCCTTGATTAATAAAAGTAATATAAAAATGGTAGTGTATCACAGTTTCCACAAAAAATATATTAATAATAATCATAAATGTTTCTTGAGCATCAAATCATCATATTCATGTGACACTGAAGACTGGAGTAATGATGCTGAAAATTCAGCTTTGATCACAAGAATAAATTATATATTCACAATATATTCACATAGAAAACAGATGATTTACATTCTAATAATATTTCAACATTTTTACTGTATTTTTTATCAAATAAATGCAGCTTTGGTGAGCAGAAGAGACTCTTTCAGAAACATTAACATTTATAATTATTGTTATATTATTAATATAAGTAATCTTAATATTCTTATATCAAATCTATAAAATCTTAATATTATTTCAGTTTTTCGGGGGGGTTTTGCACTGTGATTTAAGTTAGATAGTTTTTATGTTAATATGAATAATAATAATAATAATATTAAAACAACATCACGATGAAGAGGAACAAGAGTGTGTGTGTGTGTGTGTGTGTGTGTGTGTGTGTGTGTGTGTGTGTGTGTGTGTGTGTGTGTGTGTGTGTGTGTGTGTGTGTGTGTGTCTTGACGGCCAAGCAGGTTTTAAGCCAAAGTTCATCTTGTGGTAAAACATAGAGAGAGAGAGAGAGAGAGAGAGTGATAGAGAGAGAGAGAGAGAGAGAGAGAGAGAGAGAGAGAGAGAGTGAGTGATAGAGAGAGAGAGGTAGAGAGAGAGAGAGAGAGAGATGGAGAGAGAGATAGAGAGAGAGAGAGAGAGATTAAGATTGAGAGAGAGAGAGAGGTAGAGAGAAATTGAGATGTGATCTGTGGTCCAGCAGAACCTCGACGGCCACATCCTTCATCAGGATCCTTCAGAGGAACATGAAACCGGTCTGGAGGATCTCAAACACACACACACACACACACACACTCGCACCGGAACGCTTGTGAACACACATTTCTGCGATCATCTGAGAAGAGAATCCACTTAAACTAATAATAACACACAGATCTTCGAACCATCAGACTACTGTAATCTCAATAAAAACACCCAAAGCACAACTAATTATGAAGAAACCCAGGTTACGTAAATAGTCTTACCTCGAGGGTCTGTTTCTAATGTCCACCAGAACGTTATATAACTCAGATAAGCCAATGCATCATGTCAAGAAAGCGTCCACTGGACCATTTCAATTGGCTTTTGTGTGTCTCGTTTCTTTCTCTGTCCGGCTGCCGGAGGATCGACTCCAAACTTCAGCGCTTCTGTGAGTTTCTGCTGAAAGGTCCATTTTGTAGCTCAAATCACTCGACCATCAAAATGGAAGCCCTTCAGCTGCCTCTTAAAAAACAATCTGAAACGCAGGCGCTTCTCCCAGATCACCAGCGAGAGCTCAGAGACCTCATGCGAGTCTTCAGAGTCAATGTCAATGCAATCCAAAGCCAGAGATTCCAAAATGGAATTTTAGGAGAAACATCTGAGACGAAAGAAACATTGTAACTCCTGAACAATGAGAGTAATTAAGGTGACGCTTCTCCACATCTCCTGACTTATTAATAACACAATTATTCAGATTAAATCACCACATTACTCCTGAATCCAGACTGTAAATCCTCCGGGAGATCCGGAGCAACAGAACGTCGTCTTTATCTCACACTCATCAACCGATCCATTAAAATCAGTAAAACTGAACTGAAATCTGTTCATCTGTTGACAAAAGAACAGCTTTAAGGCTCCCTGCGGTTTTCCGTCAAAATAAACGCTCGATGGTTTAACGTTTGGAAATGAATAAATTAAAGGGGTCCTATTAAGCCCTTTTACGAAGTCTTGCTTGTGTTTTGGGGTGTAAACACATTATTTTTCACATATTTTATATTTCATTACAGCTCCTCTCTCCTGTCTGGTTGAACGCAGCGTTTTTGATGAAGCCCCTCCTTCCGACATTCGAACTGTGCTGTGATTGGTCAGCTGACCCTGTGTGTTGTGATTGGCTGCGCTTTAGCGTGTTTTCTGGAAATGTCACGAACCTTCATAACCACGAACTCTACTCAGATCTAAATATTAACGATGGCGTCCATTTCAAACAATTTCAGGCCTGATTCAGACCCTGACAATGTTAACGACCAAGAGGATCGTGCAGAACGGACTTCAAGCACAGGTGTGTTTTTTTGTTGTAATTTTCTTATACATTTTAGATACAATGTTATCCACCATTTAATATTTGTCTGAAAACTATGGTTATACAAACAGTAATCGATCGCAAAAGCATGGATCATTTCCCTAAGCATTGGTGAACAGCCGTACAAAAGCTCCAGTAAACACTACATCAATACTAATGTCTTTGAGCTTTGTAATCTTGCAGATCTTTATTATGCTCAAACAGAAACACTACACACTAACACACAAAGTGGAAAAGCATAGTAGGACCCATTCAAGATATTAGTATTGTAATGTTACAGTATTATATCATTTTTCTTGAATACTCTTTTTATTAGGGTTTAATATTTGTATTTAGTAATAATAATCATCATAATTAAACCAATAATTATTATTATCTTTATAGTAACATTAATGTGATTTAAAAAATATTATTTTCCCCCTAAATCATGCAGCCCTAAAATCAAAACATACAATACCATAATTTTAGACACCAGTGAAGCTTAATCACAACAAAAACTAATACAACTCAAGTTTATTGCAGACAAGTCAACTCGAGTTTCCCACTTGGCATTATTTGGTCATTCATGTGCATGAAACTCATAATTACGATATTTCAGACTCCACTAGATGTGCATAAGCTCAAAGTACACTTGGTTTTTGACACGAACACCAAGTATAGTGCACTAGAATGACATCTTCGTCCAGTTTGCATGTGATTTTAGATAAAACGATCTTTTTAAACTCCTCGTCGACATTTGCATGAATTTATGTTTTGGTCTCCAGAAGTTTGTTGTTGTTCAGTTTCGTCTTCAACTACACAATAACTAATTAGTGCAAATAACGTCAGGCTCATGATCAAACTGAGTGTACGTGTGATTAGAAAAGCCAGTTAAACTTTATATCAATAGTCCACTTTAGACAAATACTGACTACAAGTAACTTTGCAACTACATGTCAACTAACTAGTGTACGGTTAAAAAAAACATTTAATTTAGTTATTTAACCTTCTGCTTTGGTTTAGAACGTGGTGTTTATATTATAAATGTATAGCATAGTTTACATTCTCTAGATTTGATCTAAAAGCTTTCCATTTGTACGTTGTTTGGATGAAAACACTGGCCATGATGTGCATGTAGAACTTTTTCCCATTGGAAAAAATACAGGACCTAAAATCCTCAAAGAAACGATCAACAGTTGCAGCCGTGGAGTCTCTGCTAATGCTGAAACATTAGCGAAACATCTCAAATATCAGCTATCACAAACTAGCATTGTCTAAATGTTTTAGTAAAGCAATAAAGCATTCAATCATCCACTGATGAACATGTTGTAGTCGACACCTGGAAAATAACCCTGAGCTGCGGTTCCCAGTGCAAAACACAGTCGCTTTACACATGAAATCAAGTCAACAGGTCATTAACACAAAACCCTAGTGAACTCGTCGTGTGCCACACAAATATCACTTCAGTAGAGTTTTACATCAACGCTATGACAATCATACAAATACTAACACTGGGTAAAATAGAGAAACAGCTCAATGGGGTTTGGATGGGAGCTCATGTTTACACTGTTAACTTCGTCCTCGTTGGTGTATCATTAAAAATAGATGAGATGCCTTTGTGTCTATTCATTCGTTTTCTGTGTTCAACATGACAAAGAGACAATAAAGAACGTGCAATAAGCCTCACCGAGAGTCATAAACGGATCTGACGTCTACAATCATCTCCCAAAAATACTACAACATGAGACACCGCACATGTTCTGTTTTCTCAAGTGGACTTCACTTCATATTTGATGACGTTTGCATGATTTATGTGTATCGTGAAGCTGCTTTGAGACTTTGCATTGTGGAAGTAAAGCTTGATACTCCTGAAAACAAAGCACAAGTTTAGGAGCGAACTACGACCCAAGCGTTTCTCCTGCGAGCTGAACAGGCTTTAGACTGGATCTTCATGAAAAGTGGGTCAGCGGTGAGCTTGAACCGTGAGCCATCGCTGTGTGTCAACAGTTGCATAAGACGGCTTTTAGCTTTTCCAGGTCAGACACTCGACCAGATCACAGTCATTACAGTGAAACTACAGGGAAAATTCCCCTGAAATCTACAGCCTGAGAGAAATGACCAGCTGGATGAACAAGATCACATATGCATTGGTTGCAAATCCATAAAACATTTGAGTGAAATCAGTAAAATGTTGCAAATAACGTGCATACGGCTACATAAAACCACAAAGAACCTGCTTAGAAACATCAGACAGAAGCAGAGTCTGAAAAACAGCCAGTAACCTTCATGTGAGAGAACCTGTTTGCCCTGACATGGGAGACGTGCCACCATTTTGAGTTCCTCTGGCCTGCGTCTGTCGCATTGAGTGTGTGTGTGTGTGTGTGTGTGTGTGTGTGTGTGTGTGTGTGAGCGTGCTGTCTTTGTCAGCGGGATTTCACAGTGGCCAGAGCGATTGCAGAAGGACACACACACACACACAGACACAGACATCTTCCACCGAAATGCTCTGATGGTGTGCAATCGTGTTCAACGTGTCACAATCATACATGCATGTCAGATTATTAAACTATTAAACCAGACAAGTGCACGAACACTCACTTTCACTTCCAAGCAGAAGCTTCACATTTGGTCCAAAATGACACACAGGTGCATTAAGGGAACTGTTTCACCAGAAAGTTCAGTATTAATGGATTCATAAGTTCTAAGACCATGGCTCATCAACATGATGCATTGATATGCATGACTGAAAATGCACTAAAATGACAGTAAAGAGAGCAGGAACTCTGTAGGAGCGTCTGTAGGCCACCGTAGAATTCATCAGAAACATGCTAAAGTCATCATGAAACCTTCAACTAAACCGCATTTCACTCTAAAAACGGCACAATAACAAACCGCAGCGTGAGTGTTATTAAAAATATCGCGCGCTGGTCAAAGTAACAGAGGAAAAAAGTGCAAAGAAGCGTGAAATGTGTCACCAAACGCCTCGCTCGCGCCGCGTCCAGGTCCATGCAGTGGCCAGGAGAAAGTCAACCTTTGTTCTCCAGCGAGACTCCAGCGAGACTCCATTTTCTGGTGTCATTCTACACCTGCGGGGACAAACACCTGGAGCCCGGCGCGAAAAACACACACAATAACAACATCAACTACACAAGCGTTACATTGTAACTACACCGTCACGTCACGAGAGCGTAGTGCGCGCGCCTTCGCTCGCTCGCGTCGCGTCCGTCAGTCTGTCTCTCTCTCTCTCTCTCTCTCTCTCTCTCTGCTTGACTAATGGACGCGGAGCTCCAAATCCGCGCAATGGCTTCCAACGCTCCCGTCAGACGCGCAACGCGTCCCTCAAACGCCCGAAAAACACGCGTGCGATCAGAAGCTCTGGAGGAGACGCGTCACTTTACATGCACCAAGGTGCCCGTTCTGAAGGATTCGCTCGGCTCTGTTCTGTTGAGAAGCAAGCGCGTTTCCAGATCGCTCCTCTCCACGGATCCCGAGCTCAAACGCGTCGTTATACGGGTCGAGAAACCGAATACTCACGCCTGGATCCTGGATCTTCTGTTCTGAAGTTGTTCCCGGTTTAGAGCAGGAGAATGTTCGCCATCTTCTTCTCTCCTCCTTCTTCTTCTCCTCCTCCTCCTCCTTCTTCTTCTTCTTCTTCTTCTTCTTCAGTACGCCAGCTGCAGATGACCTGAGCTCTTGCTGTCTCTGAATAATGAGCAGCCTCAGAGACAAGGAAGACAATCTGCTAAGCATGCAACACAAAGAAGTTTTGGAGTCTAGCAAGCACCAGAGGGTGCACAAGAGTTTGCGATGAGACAGTGAGACAGGAGGAAGGTCCACAGAGCCTCTCATGACTCCAGCAGTAATGGAGCTCAAACATGGAGCCCCTCACGGCGCTTATGACACATTATGATGAGCCATATGATGAGAACGCGTCATTACAGACATTCATTATGGCGCGCGCGCTATAAACGGCGGTCGCGTCATAATATCTCAGTCTTCCGTTTCATATGTTCTCTTTTCAGAGGAACATGGTCAAAAAAGGTTTCACGTGCATGAAGATCATTATCCAGCACAGTACAGATATATATAAATATATAGAGAGATATGCACCACAGTCACGTGATGTCTCTGATTTCAAAATAAATAGCATTTTGTGAATCTCTTTTCAGAGGAACATGGTCAAAAAAGGTTTCACGTGGATGAAGATCATTATCCAGCACAGCATATATATATATATATATATATATATATATATATATATATATATATATATATATATATATATATATATATATATATACTGTGACATCACGTGACTGTGGTGCATATATATATATATATATATATATATATATATATATATATACCACAGTCACATGATGTTGCTGATTTCAAAATAAATAGCATTTTGTGAATCCTTTTGTGATTGTTTTTATTTAGACTTCATTTAAACTTGTATGCTCCACTCGTTCTGATAATAATATCATATGTTTTGACACATATTCTGAACGTTTTTCTGAGATTGTTATGTATTCCCTATTATGCCATAGCCTATCGCGTGAAACGCTTCTCGAACAAGAATAAAAAATAATGGGCGGGGCTTGATTTTGTCCGTGGGGAATTGATTGGATGGTATGCCGTGACGTCACCGTCGGCCGGAGTGACTGCGGCCACGCCCATTGAGTGGCAAAAACACTGAGTGGCAAAAACACTGAGCGGCAGCATTTGTTGTTGTTTTTGCCGCGAAAAACGCACAAAACACATCTAAAACTGGAAAGAGCTTTGAGATTGACTATATAAATAGATTTGACAAGAAATCTGAGGTATATTTTCACAGACTGCTGAAAGCTACAGAACAGAGAAGCAAATGAATTTGCTGCGAAATGAATTGCTGCGATTCACAGAAACAACTGGATCTAGGCAGAGAAAGGTGGCTTTGCAGTTTTAATTTTGTGTCAATATGCTGAATTTAGGGGTAAAATCACACCGTATATATTGTATTGTTATATATTGTATCGACAACTCATCAATTAAATATTTACCGTCGTATATTCTGCATAATTGGATGTTTTTAAATAAACACTGACAAGTTTTAGGGCTGGTCGATATGATATATATAACATTGATATAAGTGATCACATGGATTTAGACCTATATTGTATTTATATAAAGCGTTCATAGGCAAATTTGCTTTATGTATTTCCCCGACGTTGAGGCTCATATAAATGTCAGAAACACGATTCCTGCTGCATGTCGATATCCCTGATCCCTGGATCTCTGGTAAGTTGTAAGGAACACTATATCGAGTCCAACCTTTAGTTTAAACTGATAATCATTCGTTTTACTCGCGTTTTCACAGTTTCTCCTATTAAATCCAGTCATATTGCAGGTTCTTTTGCCACTCAGTCCGTGTTCCGGTGGAAAGTGACTTCAGTGCATAACCTCTATTGGTGCATCTCATGTGAGTGACACAGTGCAAGTGTCTGGAGCGTCATTCTCATTCAGAGTGCATGCTGGGAAGACACTCTCCTCTCCAGCAGTATTTATGTAAGACGGCACGCTTGCTTTCTCCCATTCCTTCTCTCTGGGTTTCTGTCTGTGGCCACTTGACACAATGGTTAATTAGATTTTTAGCTGCTCTTAACCACTAATTCATAAATCATAACTCAATGAGCCTGACTGACACCGAACACCAATAAAGCATGACAGAATCATAAATCATTGACACGGAAACTGTTACTTTTTCAGTTGTAATCTGAATGTCATTAAACATCATGAGTCGCATGATTATGGGTTTGATTCCCTAGTAATGCATGAACCGACGACATGTGCATAAATGTGAAATACATCAAGATGAAATGCATGAATAATATGTGAGTAAACTCAAACTTAAAAGTAAAAAGCTTCTAGTAAAGTGCAGTGAAACTCAACACTAGATCCACATCGACTGGCTTGATTTGTTCAAGTCTCTTTTTGTGCATGATTCATTGATTCATCAAATTATGTCTTCATAATTGACTTAATAATTTTACACAAAATTGGATTAAAATGCTAAATTACTGTATTTCATTCATGGCATTGTGATGAGGTCATTTGACAAAAATGGAAACTGGAAGTAAATTAAGACTAATGAAAGATTTGCAGTTTCTCTGGATTTATTATTTATGTGTAAATCCGTTTGAGTTAAATTAAAATTTTTGATTGATTCTACAAACTACTGACAACATTATTTCCAAATTTCTGAACTAAGAAAATCCAGCTTTTAATGTTGTTTTTATGTTTAATACGCTTTTAGTATACAAAGCATGTGTAAGTTCATAAGTCGACACCATTGCTGAGTATTTCCTCCTTAAAACTGCAGTGAACCAAAGACAGTCTCAAACACACTGAAATCGCTGGTGTTTCTGACGTCACAAACTACATTGTAACCAATCAGATCAACGTGTGATCGTCAACCAGTGGATCTCTGAGCTGAGTGAGTGAGTGGAGGCGGGGCTCATTTGCATATTCATAGAGCAGCGCATACTAAATGAGGCAAGGGTGTCGAGTTACATTCAAGATATTTTAAGGCATTTTTCGAGGAAAAACGTTTAAATTGGTGATTTTGGTGATTAAAGATGAGTTTTAAGGGACAAAATTACTGACTAAAGAAGGACTTTTAAACATTAATATTACAAACTTGATTTTTTTTGCATTATTCGAGGTCTGAAAACATGATATCTTTTTTCGCTATTATGACCAGTTGTCATTTTTTACAAATAAATGCTCTAAATGACAGCAGTTTTATTTGAAATTTGGAAGAAATGTTGTCAGTAGTTTGTAGAATCAATCAAAAATGGTAATTTAACTCAAACGGATTTACATATAAATAATAAATCCAGAGAAACTGGAAGTTTCTCAGTGGTCTCTAAATTAATATATACATATATACACTCACCTAAAGGATTATTAGGAACACCATACTAATACTGTGTTTGACCCCCCTTTCGCCTTCAGAACTGCCTTAATTCTACGTGGCATTGATTCAACAAGGTGCTGAAAGCATTCTTTAGAAATGTTGGCCCATATTGATAGGATAGCATCTTGCAGTTGATGGAGATTTGTGGGATGCACATCCAGGGCACGAAGCTCCCGTTCCACCACATCCCAAAGATGCTCTATTGGGTTGAGATCTGGTGACTGTGGGGGCCATTTTAGTACAGTGAACTCATTGTCATGTTCAAGAAACCAATCTGAAATGATTCGAGCTTTGTGACATGGTGCATTATCCTGCTGGAAGTAGCCATCAGAGGATGGGTACATGGTGGTCATAAAGGGATGGACATGGTCAGAAACAATGCTCAGGTAGGCCGTGGCATTTAAACGATGCCCAATTGGCACTAAGGGGCCTAAAGTGTGCCAAGAAAACATCCCCCACACCATTACACCACCACCACCAGCCTGCACAGTGGTAACAAGGCATGATGGATCCATGTTCTCATTCTGTTTACGCCTAATTCTGACTCTACCATCTGAATGTCTCAACAGAAATCGAGACTCATCAGACCAGGCAACATTTTTCCAGTCTTCAACTGTCCAATTTTAGTGAGCTCGTGCAAATTGTAGCCTCTTTTTCCTATTTGTAGTGGAGATGAGTGGTACCCGGTGGGGTCTTCTGCTGTAGCCCATCCGCCTCAAGGTTGTGCGTGTTGTGGCTTCACAAATGCTTTGCTGCATACCTCGGTTGTAACGAGTGGTTATTTCAGTCAAAGTTGCTCTTCTATCAGCTTGAATCAGTCGGCCCATTCTCCTCGGACCTCTAGCATCAACAAGGCATTTTCGCCCACAGGACTGCCGCATACTGGATGTTTTTCCCTTTTCACACCATTCTTTGTAAACCCTAGAAATGGTTGTGCGTGAAAATCCCAGTAACTGAGCAGATTGTGAAATACTCAGACCGGCCCGTCTGACACCAACAACCATGCCACGCTCAAAATTGCTTAAATCACCTTTCTTTCCCATTCTGACATTCAGTTGGGAGTTCAGGAGATTGTCTTGACCAGGACCACACCCCTAAATGCATTGAAGCAACTGCCATGTGATTGGTTGATTAGATAATTGCATTAATGAGAAATTGAACAGGTGTTCCTAATAATCCTTTAGGTGAGTGTATATATATATATATATGTGTGTGTGTGTGTGTGTGTGTGTGGAAATTAATATTATTAATATATTATTATTAATATTAAAATATTATAAAAAATAATAATAATAATTTAGCAGTCAGTATCCAGGGTCCACTAAACCCTTGAGTGAGAGATCATAATAACTCAAACTCCTCCTGATGAAAGAGAATAAAAGCTGTTTCAGTCTCAGGTGAGCT
>JAJAQA010000017.1:34483274-34490774 GCA_021464565.1 Rutilus rutilus
CCTCCCCCTCCTCCTCCTACACTCCAGTGTCCCCCTCCTCCCCCTCCACCTCCTCCTCCTCCACTCCAGTGTCCTCCTCCTCCCCCTCCTCCTCCTCCACTCCAGTGTCCTCCTCCTCCACCTCCTCCTCCTCCTCCACCTCCTCCTCCTCCTCCTCCCCCTCCTCCCCCTCCTCCTCCTCCTCCTCCTCCTCTTCTTCCCATTCCCCCTCCTCCCCTTCCTCCTCCTCCTCCTCTTCCTCCTCTTCCCCTCCTCCTCCTCCTCCCCTTCCTCCTCCTCCTCCTCCTCTTCCTCCTCTTCCCCTCCTCCTCCTCCTCCCCTTCCCCCTCCCCCTCCTCCTCCTCCACTCCAGTGTCCCCCTCCTCCCCCTCCACCTCCTCCTCCTCCACTCCAGTGTCCTCCTCCTCCCCCTCCTCCTCCTCCACTCCAGTGTCCTCCTCCTCCTCCTCCACTCCAGTGTCCTCATCCTCCTCCTCCTCCGTCTTACTGAGCTGAAGCTGTGCTGACCTGAGTGAACAATATTGAATGCTAGTGCTTTCTAAATGACAACATGGTCTAGGCAATGAGAAATGAAGGGATTTGTGTGTAGAGTTTTGCAGTGACAGTTCAACAAATCTGACTCATGTGTCAAAACAGGGGAATAGTGTTTATAGTTTAGTGAAATGGGTGTGCTTTTTGATAAAAAATTTAACTGAAAAAAATGGCTATAGTGTTTTAGCAATCGAGAAAAACTGTAATTTACTGGAGAAGCAACATGACTGAAGACATTATTCTAATAATCCTTACAGATAAACGCAGCTTTAATATCGACTCTTAATAATGTTTTCTGAATCTTCAGACCACATCATCATCAGATCTTCAGTTATGAACGCTGATGAGGTGAACATCACCAGCTGAACAGAAACACCTATATGATCTTCCTCTCATGGTTCATTCTGACTGAAGCTAGAGATAAAAACAGTGTGTCGTTTCACCCGAACATCGTGTGTGTGTGTGTGTGTGTGTGTGTGTGTGTGTGTGTGTGTGTGTGTGTGTGTGTGTGTGTGTGTGTTTAAGAGCCACTGGAGGATTCGTGATGATGAGCTCTTAAAACTGATTCCTGATGAAGAATCAACAGGAAGATTATTTAGAAGAGCGAGCCTCGGGACTGTTTGGGTGTTTTATCGACAGGTGATTCTGGAGAGGGACTCGCTCTGACAATCTGTGAGACGCAAATCAAAAAGAAATTGCAAAACACACAACAAGAGGCTCCTGCTGTGTAATTTGAATGCAATTTAAAATCTTTTCAGTGAAAACCACGACTTTGTGCTCGAGGCGTTTTGATGTATTTTGACAGAAAGTGGAAGTGGCCGTCTGTGAAACAAGACGTATCCCAGAATCCTCCAGAAACACGTGTGTGTGTGTGTGTGTGTGTGTGTGTGTGTGTGTGTGTGTGTGTGTGTGTGTGTGTGTGTGTGTGTGTGTGTGTGTGTGTGTTTGACTGATGTTGAGGGTCGTTTTATAAACATCACAGTCACAGAGAGTCATGAAAAACGTGAGAAACACTGAGATGATATTGATTATAATGAGCGTCTGATGTGAAGATGTGTGTCTTCTCAGCTAAAAATATGTTTTAACGCCAACGTTCCTATTTCAGGTATGAAAACGTTATTTCTCTGAACGTTCAGTTTTAAAAACTTTTCTTTTTTTTTTTTCTTGGTTATACGAAAGTTAAGGAAACATATTGTATCATTATTCAAACATTATGGAAATGTTACTTTTGGATATTTTCTGATCGTTCCGAAACAAGTAGCAATATTTAAATAATGTTAGATGAACATCAGATAAAAACATTCCATGAATGACGAATGAATAGCGTAAACTTTTGAGAACATTATTAAAGACCTAAAGAGACACACACCAAATATATTTGATATATTTGATTTTCTGAGTGAAAATTGTTTCAAATTAAATCCTGCATCAGATTTAATATGATTTACTGTAACGGTCAACGACCATCAACAGAGAAAGACACTGTTTGGTTACAGATAAAAAATAACTGACCAAAATAACCAGCTAAACATTGAAACATACACACACACACACACACACACACACTCACTCACACTCTCTCACACACACACACAAACATGTCTGGTTCTCTATCTTTAAGGGGACATTCCATAGACGTAATGGTCTGATTTATGAGCTGTTTTCCTCATAATGTAGGGTTTAGCAGGACACACACACACACACACACACACACACACGTTTTTTAAAATTTAAATGAGCATAAATAAATAAATAAAATAAAAACATTTTTATAATTTAGGGCCACTCTAAATGTTACCAATGTGCCATTTTGTCTTTGATATTGTGTATTATGAATATTTTCTTTATGTAATTGTTGCATTAATAATAATAATAATAATAATAATAATAATAATTGCTGTCCCTTCCTTTGTTGTGGTGTGTTATTGTGGATTCCGGTCGCAGGATCCCGGTTCTCCGGGAGAGAGGCTTCTGGCAGCGATTTATGCAAATGCATCCGTGTATCCGTCAGGAAGCAGATTACTTTCCCTGCATTTACTATTCATATATTTGCAAGGTGACTCACTTCAGACAAAGCAGGTGATCAAGAGAGAGAGAGAGAGAGAGAGATATTCATAAGCCCTGTGAATGTTGCTTTCTACATTCACAAGCGGCACATTTGATATGTTCACTGTCAGCAAACCTGCTTTAATCCATTTCACTGTCAGTGTCTGAAAATACCACCAGCGGAAAGAGAAACACTGTGAATCTGAACGAGACGTTTATTTACTGCAGCATCGTCACATAAATCACTGAAAACAACAATCTGATCAATGACACCGACGCCGGACATCATCAGATTCATCTCATATTCAGATCACATGACTGATTTAAAGGTGCTCTAAGCGATGTCACACGTTTTTTAGGCCAAAACATTTTTTGTCAATCCAGCAAACATCTCCTCACTATCGGCTAGCTGTCCCCTGAACACACTGTAAAGACACGCGGTCTCTGTAGACGGCACAGGCTCCACAAACGGCAACAAAAACAAACTGGCCCAGCCTGGACCACCAAACATAACAAACAGTGTTTTGGGGGTGGGGGTGGGTAATTAGCAATTAGTAATTAGCTATTTAATTAGCAATTAAAGAAAAATTAGTGCGTGTGCACATGGGGGGGGGGGGGGTGGAGGAGAGAGAAGCATGAAGAGGGAAGTTAGCTAGAGGAGAGATCATGAAGAGCTTGTCGTTACCTAGACAACGACAACGACAGCGACTAACGTTAAAAATGTATATTCTTGAGAATTTTGATATGGCCGACACACGACCAAAGAGACGATGTTCCGATGAACAAATAACAAAGAATAGGGAAAAGGAGAGGGAACTTACGAATTTACATCGGAAAAGCGTTCAAAAGGTGGCGAGAACTCCGGCAGAAGGGCTTCCGATCCGACACTCAGCTGGCTCTGTTTCTGCTGGACAGGGTAAATCCAGTTTGGTTTTGGTTCAAATGGTTCATGACTGTTTCAGGAAGCACGGACGGGAGGGGGAGGGGGAGGGGACGGGATGAGGAGGAGGGAGGGTCGAGCTAGCCTCCGTTTTGTTTGACAATACTTCGAACGTCAACAAGAAGTGACGTCACCCATCATCGCTTAGAGCAGCTTTAATGACCAGCTGTGAAACTACAACATATTCACTGGAAATATATTCAATATTGATCAGAGACATGCAGAACTGCAGCGCTAGTGTTAGTTAGCGTTAGTTTACGTTTATCTTATATTTAGATTTTATTCAGCTCTATTTCAATTAACATGTTTTTGATAGTTGAAGGGCTGTATGTATATACTGCAAAAATTGCATGTCTTACTTGATATTTTTTTCTTGTTTCCAGTCCAAATATCAAAAAATTCTTAAATCAAGAAGCATTTACTAGATAAGGTAATTGATATAATAAATTATATCTTGTTTTTTTTAAGGTAATTTAAAAAAAAAAAAAATTTTATTAAGTGAGTTGTTGCTTAAAACATGCTAAATTGTCTGCCAATGGGGTAAGAAGAAAAATAATCTTAATTCAACTGGAAAACAAGTTTTTGCAGTGTAAGAATCATCCTGTGGTAATCGCTTTTTTATTGTCAAAGTGTGAACAGCTTTTAACATAACTTTAAAAACGAGACCTTCCCCGGGTGTCTATGAAAGCCTGTTGACTGATGTCTATGAGAAGGACTCGGGACGTTTTTGCCGGGAAAATCAAAAGCATGTGATGTTTATTCTCCTTTCTTTCAGTCGCACATGAAACGAATGCTTATACAATGTTCAGGATAAGAGTCGTTCTGTACAGTAATGTCAATATTTCATGCAAAGAAAAGAATTCATTCAAACTGTAGTCTCACATAGTCAGATCTATATAGTCTTAGATATACAGTCAAACCAGAATGTATTCAGACACCTTTTCTCACATTATCACACTTTATTCGCTATAGTTTAGAAAATGGTAACAAAATATGACAAAAACTCAGTTGAAAAAAAAACTCCAGATAACTTGATAAAGAGTTATCAGATCAGTTGATATTTGACTGGTTTTGTCCGTCCTTCTGTTAGACTGTCTCACACATGAATTATGTTGAATATCTGTCAGCTGTTAAATTTAACTACACAATTAGATAATACCAGTTTAGCTCAACCAATCACCAAGCAATGCTTCATTGTGTTCAGTCTGTGTGTAAAAAGAGCATTAGCAATTAAAGAAAACACACTTCAGCAAAACATGATCAGCTCAAAGTGTCCCAATCATTTTTGGGCCCAAATGTTACTGGTAGTCTCTGTATGAAGAATATTTGGGTGTAATATGTCACAGTTTACTGTATTCTGCTCTCCTCACTTACATAACTAAACTATAGTGTCCTGATCACACTAGTGGAACAATATCAAAAATGATGTCCAATGTCTGAATAATTTTTGGTTTGACTGTACTTTATAATTAAACTATCAGTAACAGTATCTCCTGCACAGTATGTTCAGTAGTTTACATTCTGCAGAAATGCTAAGAGAAGTGAGCTAGTGCTGATCTAAAGAGTGGAGATGCATGATGGGAAATCAGGGTCATTCATGAACATCCACTGAATGATTTGTAGATCACGATCAAGGACACTTTCAGCGGTGTTTAATTCACTGACCTCCAGGTCTAATGAAGACTGATGCACTGAAGGACTCCCGGCTTTCAACTCTCCTGATCGTCAGGAAAATAAGAGGAGCTTTCATAGGTTTGATTAACTTGATCAATATTCTTTTGACCGTTCGTTCATTCACCAATTCATTTAAAGGAACAAATCGTTTCTGGTTGTTCATATAACGTGAGTTTGATTACACTGATGTGACAGTCCTTAAGAGTTTCATCTCTTATCTAATATGGACGAGAGAGAAAGTCATGCAGGTTTAAACAACTTGAGGGTGAGTAAATGATGACGTTTAATTTAATAATTGTGAGTTTAAAGGTAAATCAGCAGTGTTAAAACAAAAACATCAAACTTTGCAGGCAGTTGCTGTGGAGTTCTGACATTACTAGGTGGTTGCTAGTGTGTTTTGGCCCATTTCTATGGTGTTGATAGGCAGTTGATGTAGTGTTCTAACATTACTAGGTGGTTGCTAGTGTGTTTTGGCCGGTTTCTAAGGTGTTGTTAGGCAATTGATGTAATGTTCTAACATTACTAGGTGGTTGCTTGTGTGTTTTGACCGGTTTCTAGGGTGTTGCTAGGCAGTTGATGTAGTGTTCTAACATTACTAGGTGGTTGCTAGTGTGTTTTGGCCCATTTCTATGGTGTTGTTAGGCAATTGATGTAGGGTTCTACTTCTAACATTACTAGGTGGTTGCTAGTGTGTTTTAGCCCCATTTTTATGGTGTTGTTAGGCAGCTGATGTGGTGTTCTAACATTACTAGGTGGTTGCTTGTGTGTTTTGACCGGTTTCTAGGGTGTTGCTAGGCAGTTGATGTAGTGTTCTAACATTACTAGGTGGTTGCTAGTGTGTTTTGGCCCGTTTCTATGGTGTTGTTAGGCAGTTGATGTAGTGTTCTAACATTACTAGGTGGTTGCTAGTGTGTTTTGGCCCATTTCTATGGTGTTGTTAGGCAGTTGATGTGGTGTTCTAACATTACTAGGTGGTTGCTAGTGTGTTTTGGCCGAATTCTAGGGTGTTGCTAGGCAGTTGATGTGGTGTTCTAACATTACTAGGTGGTTGCTAGTGTGTTTTGGCCGAATTCTAGGGTGTTGCTAGGCAGCTGATGTGGTGTTCTAACATTAGGCTACTAGGTGGTTGCTAGTGTGTTTTGGCCGAATTCTAGGGTGTTGCTAGGCAGTTGATGTGGTGTTCCAACATTACTAGGTGGTTGCTAGTGTGTTTTGGCTGGTTTCTATGGTGTTGCAGTTGATATGGTGCTCCAACATTATGAACTGTGTTCAGACTCAAAGACTGAAGCTGATGAATTAAGCGACTCAACCGTTTGTACACGTGTAAAATCTCTCCCGAGGGTTATGATTATGATGCTGCGCTCGGACACATTCAAGGCAACCGTCATTTAAGACGAGATTATGAAAAGCGAGGGAAGCAGTCAGCCATGGTTATTTTCCTCACGTTAGAGCCGGATATTAGCGCACTTCTTTACGAACTGAAGGTCAAGGCCAGACGATTAATAGCGGATAAAACTTCACCAATGTTTCATCTCGAAAACAAAGAGTTGCACGAGGAGAACAGAGCAAATGCTGCGATGTGTTGTTTTTGACGATGATGGAGGAACGTGTGATGATTATAACTTCCATAGAACTGCTGACACCATCGACATGAGAGTCTGTGTTTACCAGCCCGACTGATCCAATGCATCTCAACGATTCGCTGGTCCTTATTATTATTATTATTCCTTGTCACTCAGAAGTGAAACATGAATAAAATGTTTAGCAGAACTCTCGAGCTGCTCTGAAATAATGAGAGCAAATGGAGGCAGCAAACTAAAGAAATGTTTTCCAGCACAAATATCTAAACATTCTGAAATCAAGATGCATTTACTGGAGAGGCAAAATGACTGATGATATTATTAAGTAAATATGCATTAAAAAAGAAGTGAGTTTAAAACAAGAACAAATATCTGCCAATGGGGTCATAAAAATAATCGTGTTTCCCTTATGAATTAAGTACAATTTTCTGAGCCCATTGGCAGATATTAGCAACACGTGCATGAGTGTCAAGTCACTGTAAAGTTTCTGAAATGATTTCTACAGTGATTTTGTTGAGCTTCATGTATACAGGCCTACATGTGTTTCTATATTAAAACACTGAACCGTCAGTCTGTGTTTAAATGATGACATGAGAGAGACTTGAGGATTTGATCTGTGAGCCGTGATCCGTTTCTTCGTGTTGTTCTGTTATGGGTTATTTGCAGTGATTTTTGTATTCAGAGCTGAGAATGAATCAGTCGGGAGTCTCTGAGCGGCTTTAGGAGAAT
>JAJAQA010000017.1:34498274-34505774 GCA_021464565.1 Rutilus rutilus
GTTTTTATGGTGTTCTGAGTGTTCTAGGCTGTTGCTATGCAGTTGTTAGGGTGTTCTGGGTGTTTTAAGCTGTTTCTATGCAATTGCTAGGGTGTTCTGTGTGTTTTAGGCTGATGCTATTCTGTTTCTATGGTGTTCTGAGTGTTTTAGGCTGTTGCTATGCCGTTGCTAGGGTGTTCTGACTGTTTTAAGCTGTTTCTATGCAGTTGTTAGGGTGTTCTGTGTGTTTTAGGATGTTTTAGGATGTTTTTATGTAGTTGCTAGGGTGTTCTGAGTGTTTAAGGCTGTTGCTATGCAGTCACTAGGAAGTTCTAGGCTGTTGCTATGCAGTTTTTATGGTGTTCTGAGTGTTCTAGGCTGTTGCTATGCAGTAGTTAGGGTGTTCTGGGTGTTTTAGGCTGTTGCTATGCAGTTGTTAGGGTGTTCTGGGTGTTTTAAGCTGTTTCTATGCAATTGCTAGGGTGTTCTGTGTGTTTTAGGCTGATGCTATTCTGTTTCTATGGTGTTCTGAGTGTTTTAGGCTGTTACTATGCAGTTATTGGGGTGTTCTGGGTGTTTTAGGATGTTGCTATGCAGTCACTAGGGTGTTCTACGCTGTTGCTAAGCAGGTTATTTGATGTTCTGACTGTTTTAGGCTGTTGCTATTCTATTTCTATGGTGTTCTGAATGTTTTAGGCTGTTACTATGCAGTTATTAGGGTGTTCTGAGTGTTTATGCAGTTTCTATGCAGTTGCTAGGGTGTTCTGTGTGTTTTAGGCTGTTGCTATGCAGTCACTAGGGTGTTCTAGGCTGTTGCTAAGCAGGTTATTTGATGTTCTGACTGTTTTAGGCTGTTGCTATTCTGTTTCTATGGTTGTTACAGTGTTTTAGGCTGTTTCTATGTAGTTGTTATGGCGTTCTGAGTGTTTTAAACTGTTGCTATGCAGTTAATATGATGTTCTGAGTGTTCTAGGCTGTTGCTATGCAGTTGTTAGGGTGTTCTGGGTGTTTTAGGCTGTTGCTATGCAGTTGTTAGGGTGTTCTGTGTGTTTTAGGCTGTTTCTATGCAATTGCTAGGGTGTTCTGTGTGTTTTAGGCTGATGCTATTCTGTTTCTATGGTGTTCTGAGTGTTTTAGGCTGTTACTATGCAGTTATTAGGGTGTTCTGGGTGTTTTAGGATGTTGCTATGCAGTCACTAGGGTGTTCTACGCTGTTGCTAAGCAGGTTATTTGATGTTCTGACTGTTTTAGGCTGTTGCTATTCTGTTTCTATGGTGTTCTGAGTGTTTTAGGCTGTTACTATGCAGTTATTAGGGTGTTCTGAGTGTTTTAGGCTGTTTCTATGCAGTTGCTAGGATGTTCTGTGTGTTTTAGGCTGTTGCTATGCAGTCACTAGGGTGTTCTAGGCTGTTGCTAAGCAGGTTATTTAAGGTTCTGACTGTTTTAGGCTGTTGATATTCTGTTTCTATGGTTGTTACAGTGTTTTAGGTTGTTTCTATGTAGTTATGGTGTTCTGAGTGTTTTAAACTGTTGCTATGCAGTTATTATGATGTTCTGAGTGTTTTAGGCTGTTTCTATGTAGTTGTTACGGTGTTCTGTGTGTTTTTAGCTGTTGCTATGCAGTTATTAGGGTGTTCTGAGTGTTTAAGACCGCTTCTACGTAGTTGTTACAGTGTTCTGTGTGTTTTTAGCTGTTGCTATGCAGTTATTAGGGTGTTCTGAGTGTTTTAGACCGTTTCTATGTAGTTGTTAGGGTGTTCTGTGTATTTTAGGCTGTTGCTATGCAATTTTTATGGTGTTCTGAATGTTTTAGGCTGTTGCTATGTAGTTGTTACGGTGTTCTGTGTATTTTAGGCTGTTGCTATGCAGTTTTTACGGTGTTCTGAGTGTTTTAAGCTGTTGCTATGCAGTTATTAGGGTGTTCTGAGTGTTTTAGACCGTTTCTATGTAGTTGTTACGGTGTTCTATGTGTTTTAAGCTGATGCTAAGCAGTTTTATGGTGTTCTGAATGTTTTAGGCTGTTGCTATGTAGTTGTTACGGTGGTCTGTATGTTTTAAGCTGATGCTATGCAGTTATTACGGTGTTCTGAATGGCTGTTGCTGTGCAGTTTTTATGGTGTTCTAAATGTTTTAGGCTGTTGCTATGTAGTTGTTACGATGTTCTGTGTATTTTAGGCTGTTGCTATGCAGTTTTTACGGTTTTCTGAGTGTTTAAAGCTGTTGCTATGCAGTTATTAGGGTGTTCTGAGTGTTTTAGACCGTTTCTATGTAGTTGTTATGCTGTTCTGTGTGTTTTAAGCTGATGCTATGCAGTTTTATGGTGTTCTGAGTGTTTTAAGCTGTTGCTATGCAGTTATTAGGGTGTTCTGAGTGTTTTAGACCGTTTCTATATAGTTGTTACGGTGGTCTGTATGTTTTAAGCTGATGCTATGCAGTTTTTATGGTGTTCTGAATGGCTGTTGCTATGCAGTTTTTATGGTGTTCTGAGTGTTTTAGATGGTTGTTATGCAGTTATTTTGGTGTAATGAGTGTTTTAGGCTCTTGCTATGCGGTTGCTGTGTTTTCTTTCTGTCTGGTATGAAAAGACTCAGTGATCTTCTGGACAGTAAAATGTGTGTCTGAGATTTTTCGAGCAGTTTTATGGTGAAATAAAAAGGCGAAAATGGTGCACTCAACTTTAACACTCGGTGATAGAGGTTTCAGCACATCACTCGCAGCAATTTCATACTTCAGAAGATCTATTGTTAAAGAGCTGTCTCCTAAACATGGAGGTCTGTAAATAGACGAGAGCTCTTCCTGAAAACACACATCCTAGAGGAACAACACACTCGACACACTCCAGAAAACCTTCAGCTCAAGGACATCTGTGTTTCCACCTCTTCCTTTAGCGTTCTTATCTTCCATCCACCTTTCAGGCTTCATACACACTTCCTGTTCTTCCAGCTTCTGTCCCTCAAACACACACACACACACACACACACTGTCAGCAAAGGGTTTGCCATTAGAATCTGATCGACCTCTTTCGCGCGAGAAGGCCGTGATGAATGATTCATCCTGAGGGAAAGCGCTGACTCACGACAGCATCTCAAAGCAGAAACTAAATGGATTTTACCAGCGCAGCTTTGGACCAGAACATGAAGAGGACGAGACACAGACGGGCTTCTTCTCAGAAACACGCTTCACTAAACCTAGTGCGCTCCCTACACACACAGCATTCAGAGGGTTCTCCAGACAAAAACAACAGCTGATGCCTTCTAAGGCCTTGTCCACACTAATGCGTTTTCGTTTGAAAACACATCTTTTTCTCTCCATCTTGGCTTTCCGTTCACACTGAGACGGCATTTTTATTCATGAAAACTACGCTTTTTGAAAACACTCAAAAATGCTTTTCTTACTTAGTATTTTCATCTTGTTTCCAGTCCAAATATAAAAAAAATCTTAAATCATGATGCATTTACTTAAGTAGTAAAATGCCATAAAATATTATGTCTTGTTTTCTGGGGGAATTAATCAAAAACAAGCAAAATGATCTGCCAATGGGGTCAGAAAAATAATGTTGTTTCTGTTTGAAATAAGATTATGTTTCTCACCCCATTGGCAGATCATTTTGCTTGTTTTAAGCAAAAACTCACTTAATTTTGATTAATTCCCCCAGAAAACAAGACGTAAAATCGTATGGTATTTTACGCATCTAATAAATGCATCTTGATGTTTTTTTTTTTTATATAGATATTTGGACTGGAAACAAGACATTCTTATCAAGTAAGAAAAGCATTTTTTGCAGTGAAAAAGTGTATACATTTGAAAAATGCCGTTTCCGTCTTGTAGTGCGAGACTGTCAAACCGGAGGTAGGCCAATTTATTTCTAAACGAAGATGTAAGTTTAGTCATGTGACGTATTGTACCAATAGATATTCATGTTTATGCCGGTATTGTGCCTGTTATGTGCTGTACACTTTCACACTGATGATAAAATATGTTACTTTACACACTCTTCATTTCTCAGTCCTGCACACAGTATGACAGAAAACTCACTCACATTTGCTGTCCTGTAATGGCGAGTGAGAGAAACCTGGACGCTTCAGTGCATGCTGAGATATTTATCTAAATAAAATGATCCTGTCAGAAGAATTGCGCGCTAACTTTAGTATTTATCTTTCTGTCGGTCTCATCTCAGTGAGCTTCTGTGAGGTTTTACGCATGCGCAGTAAAGGGGAATTTAGTGTTTTCAAGCGTTTCTCATCCACACTGAAACGACGTAGAACGCCTGAAAACGCTAGTGTGGACGGAGAGCGTTTTTAACCGAAAACACAGTTTTCAAATGTATCCGGATTAAAGCAGACGTATAGCCTGAGACTGACGGATCCCACTTTCGACATGGAAGAGAAAATGCTCCTATCTTCAGTTGCTCATATCCTGAGGTTGCATCACATGCATCAATCATAATCTCAGAACGCATCGCATCAAGATCATCCGAGAGACCCGACGAACGCTTGTGCCCTTCATAGTGAACTTCAGTTATTAAGGACAATTGAAATTCCGTGGCGGTGTGCGATTGAGCCGAGGATTACACGTGTGCCTCCGTTATTGTGCTCGGCTCTTTCCTCAGACTTAATGAGAACAGAAAGCTTTGTTGTGCTGAGATTCTCTATTCACAGGCAAGAACGGCTCTAACTGCTTTTTCCCGCCGAAAAGGAATGACATCTAATACCTGAGGGCACTTTCTTATCTCCAACCTGTCAGAAACAGACTCGCGATCATTCAGAGCGGCTTCAGGCCACAGAACGCAACAGCCAATGGGAAACGACTGTGATATTCCCTTTGTAAGGACGCATCCGTGTTCCTCCCGGCGGAGTGAGGCTTTCTTCCTCTTTCTCCTTGTTTTGAGGATGAGATTGTTGTGAAATATGATGGTGTGCAAACGTTAAGATACAGGGAATGTTTAAGTGTGAGCTGTTCACAAGTCAGTCTTCACTGGAACCGCACTGCAAGAAAACATGTTCTTCCTCAGAGTTTCTCTCGTTTTTCAAACATCTAAACATTCTTAAATCAAGATTTAAAACATTTACTGGAGAAGAAGCAAAATGGCTGAAGATAAGTTTTGTTTTATAAAGAATGAATCAAAATTAAGTGACTTCATGCTTGAAACAAGAACCAATCTCTGCCAATGGGGTCAGAAAAATTATGTTTAATTCGCAGGGAAAACAAGATTATTTAGTCATTTTCTCCCAAAAGAAAATCAATCCTGAACTGCATGAAACAATTTGTCAGTAATTCCAGTCTCACTTTCTGCTCAATCCTGATTCGTAGGTGTGTAACTAATTTGCATAATGCCAGTCTTGATTGGCTGAGCAGCGTCTCTTAGCCCCGCCCTCAAACACTGTAGTGTATCCGAGACTGGAGAGTTTGGTTCGTGTTGTTCGTGTCGAGAAGACGCTGTTTTCTGAGATTGATACGGTAAAACCCACGCCATCGTTACTGTTCGTATCACTGAGATCAAGAGCTGAGAGTCAGATATGATGATGAGCGTTTGCTTTCTGACCAATCAGAGCAGAGCAGCTCTCAGAGAGGCGGAGCTTAGAGAGACTGAATCTTCAAACGAAGCGTTTCAGACACTGAGAGGAAAGAGCTGACGCTGCAGTGGAGATTATGAGGATGTTAACCTGTTGAAGAGACGCCAAAACTACATTAGGAGCCTTTAAAATAGCAGAATAGGACATTTTGCTTCTCAGGAAATTATGTCTTGATTTAAGAATGTTTAGATATCTGGGCTAAAAAACGAGACAATTACACTTAGCATTTTTCGGTGCAGTGATGGAATCAGCTGTCCTGCATCGGGTCATCCTGTGCCTCTGAATCATGCTGGTTCTGTGTGTGTGTGTGTGTGTGTGTGTGTGTGTGTGTGTGTGTGTGTGTGTGAACACCTGTCCTCCTGTGTCTTACCTGTCCAGCGCTCCGTCGGCTAAATAACAGGTGTGACTGTTTCTCACCAATCTGCTGCCTTCAGACCATCACTTCTGTCCGTCTATCTATCTATCTGTCTGTCTGTCTGTCTATCTATCTATATATCTATCTGTCTATCTGTCTGTCTGTCTATCTATCTTTCTATCTATCTGTCTGTCTGTCTGTCTGTCTGTCTGTCTGTCTGTCTGTCTGTCTGTCTGTGTCTGTCTGTCTATCTGTCTGTCTGTCTGTCTGTCTGTCTGTCTGTCTGTCTATCTATCTATCTATCTATCTATAAATACTGACTCAGGCAAATTATCAGTGCTGGTACTACTCGACCTCAGTGCTGCATTTGACACTGTCGATCACAACATACTTCTGGACAGGCTGGAAAACTGGGTGGGGCTTTCTGGGATAGTCCTAAAATGGTTCAGGTCATACTTAGATGGGAGAGGTTATTATGTGAGTATAGGAGACCATAAGTCTGAGTGGACATCCATGACATGCGGAGTCCCTCAAGGCTCAATTCTTGCACCACTCCTGTTCAACCTGTATATGCTCCCAATGAGCCAAATAATGAGAAAGAACCAAATCTCTTACCACAGCTATGCAGACGACACACAGCTCTACTTAGCCCTATCGCCTAACGATTACAGCCCCATTGACTCCCTGTGCCAATGCATTGATGAAGTCAACAGTTGGATGTGTCAAAACTTTCTTCAGTTAAACAAAGACAAAACTGAAGTCATTGCGTTTGGAAACAAAGATGAAGTTCTCAAGGTGAACGCATACCTTCACTCTAGGGGTCAAACAACTAAACATCAAGTCAGGAATCTTGGTGTGACACTAGAGTCAGACCTTAGTTTCAGTAGTCATGTCAAAGCAATAACTAAATCAGCATACTATCATCTGAAAAATATAGCAAGAATAAGATGCTTTGTTTCCAGACAAGACTTAGAGAAACTTGTTCATGCTTTCATCACCAGCAGGGTGGATTATTGTAATGGACTCCTCACTGGCCTTCCCAAAAAGACCATAAGACAGTTGCAGCTCATACAGAACGCTGCCGCCAGGATTCTGAGCAGAACCAGAAAATATGAACATATCACACCAGTCCTCAGGTCTTTACACTGGCTCCCAGTTAAATTTAGGATTGATTTTAAAGTATTATTACTGGTATATAAATCATTCAATGGCCCAGGACCTCAATACATTGCAGATATGCTCACTGAATATAAACCCAACAGATCACTCAGATCATTAGGATCATATCAGCTAGAAATACCAAGGGTTCACTTTAAGCATGGCGAATCTGCTTTTAGCTATTATGCTGGAACAGCTTCCAGAGGAGATCAGACGTGCTCCTACTGTAGTCACATTCAAATCCAGACTCAAAACACATCTGTTTAACTATGCATTTACTGAATGAGCACTGTGCCAATGTTCGTCCGACTGTTTGTACTGTATTTTACTTTGTATTCTTCTAAACTGTTTTAACTATTCTTATTTCTTTTTATTATTTTAATTTCTTCTATGTAAAGCACTTTGAATTGCCATTGTGTATGAAATGTGCTATAT
>JAJAQA010000017.1:34515774-34525774 GCA_021464565.1 Rutilus rutilus
GTCACTTGAAATTTTTGATTTGGGAGGGTTAGAAATTTTTTACAGTGTATATATTATATAAATGATATATAAATATATATATAGTATAGACATTTATTAAATAAATACATGCATGTGTGTGTATTTATATATACAAAATAATTATACACAGTACACACACATATATTATGAAACAAACTTTTGTTTTGGATTAATCGTTGCCCGGCACTAAAAATTACTGGAGTAAATTTTACAAGAAAATCTGTCAAAAATGTGCAGTTTCTTTGTAACTGTTTGTGAAATTTACTAGCAATATTCTGATTGTAACCAATCAGATCAACGTGTGATCGTCAACCAGTGGATCTCTGAGCTGAGTGAGTGAGTGGAGGCGGGGCTCATTTGCATATTCATAGAACCACGCATACTAAATGAGGCGAGGGTGTCGAGTTACATTCAAGATGTTTTAAGGCATGAAGACACTTTTTTCAAGGAATAAACGTTTAAATGTGTCATTTTGGTGATAATATTATTGACTACAGGAGGACTTTAAAAATAAAGGTTTTAAAAGGGGGTTTTCACAACAATAGAGTTTTGTTTCCCCAGAGAAGCTTTCAGTGACCAGTATTTAAAATAAACATTTAAAAATGTCCGTAGTGTGAAGGACATTTTAATAAGAGGTTCTGTGGATGTTAAAGGTTCTTCATGGAGCCATTCATGCCAATAAACAACCTTAGTTTTCTTCATTTAGTGCAATTTCTTTTTCTATCGCACAAAAGATGTTCTTTAACGTAAGAAATCAATGGTTCTTTACTTTGAAACCATCCTCACTCAGAAATGGCACAAATAATTACAAAGAAACGCCAAGTAAAACATTGAATTAAACATGAAGTGGAAAGACTGTAATTGTGAGATTGATTTGATGCACGTAAAGCATGATGTGTCTGTGCAGATGGAGCCGCTCGCATTCGTTCTGCTTCTGTGTGTCTTTGTCTCCAGCGCAGGAGAACACAAAGGAGGAGGATCTGTGTGGCCGTTTGCAGCAGCTGAGGGTGTGTGTGTGTGTGTGTGTGTGTGTGCCCTTTGTGTGCCACTGCCTTTGTTTGGGACGTACCACTCCGTGTCACCAATCCACTGCCGCTCCACTGAGAGCGAGGCGGACCCTCACACACACACACACACACACGCACACAGCCGGACCCCTGGTGGACGTCACATGATGCTGCAGCATGACATCATTCAGAGCAGACTCATGTGATGACATCACTGAGAATGTGTGCGATGATGACATCAGTTCCTCAAGGTGAAATCCCTCTGTAAAAAACATGTAATTTTGACCCTAGCTTCATCTAATGTTCAGATTTCTGTCTTGGAAATGGATGCAAATGAGTGCATATATTAGTAGATAATGCCTCATTTGTATATTTCAGCAATGTGTAATTGTTTTTTTTTTTTTTTTTGCCATTTTTAATGTAATTCAAGACTTAGTGTGGAAATAGAATATTTAAGCCGTCTGACTAGCAAAGCTTGACGACTATCCTAGGGCAATGTTAATCATGTTAGTAACCATTTAGTAGCATGCTAAATCATGTTGGCAATGTGTTAAATCATGCTTGAAAAATGTTAAATCATGCTAGTAGCATGCTAAAACAATGTGCTAAATCATGTTAGCAATGTGTTTAATCACATAAGCAAAATGCTAACAAGAAAATCATTCTAACAGCATGTTAGCAAACATTCTAGCAATGTGTTAGCCTAAATCATGTTATGCTAAATCATGCAAGCATCATTTTAAAAATCCTATCAATGTGTTAAATCAAGCTAACAACATGCTAATTCATGTTAGCAATGTGTTAATTTATGCTAGCAGTGTGTTAAAACATGCTAGCAATGTGCCATATCAAGCTAGCAATGTATTAATTCATGTTAGCAACGTTAACTCATGCTAGCATTATGTTAAATCATGCTAACATGTTAAAACATGTCAGGAACATGTTAAATCATGTTTGCAACATGCTAACTCATGCTAACAACATGCTAATCGTTTTAGTAATCTACTAGCAACATGCTAACATATTAACAACATGCTAGCAATGTATTAAATAATGCTATCAACATGATAAATCATGCTAGCATTATGCTAAAAATGATAATAATGTTAAAACATGCTAACAATGTGTTAAATCATGCTAGTAACATGACTAATTTTTTTACTTTCTCTGAGAAAAATCTTCAAAACTTCAAGCTTTTCAAAGTTATTTTTAACTGTCAGGCCTGGCTTTGTCAGCCCAACATCAATGTTTGTTCACAAACTTTACTCATCTGGTTAGTTTTTAGAATGTCGTGTCGCGCAAAAGACGCGAGTGCAACGGCTGAAGACGTCAGACTAGTGCACGTTTGCACTGAAAAACAGTGGAAAAGGCAGTGGAGTGTAAAAAGCCCTTATCCAGCGTGTGTGGCACATGATGACATCATCAAGGACAACAGAAGGAAATCTCCCGCTCTTTCCGTCAGAACGCTGCTGTTGGCACGGCAACGCTCATTCCTGGCAGAGCTGATTCCGCCGCGGGCCGTTTGGAAATCCTTGACGATATTAGGCGGGAATAATTGAGATGTTGATTGCTCCTTCACACCAGTAAATGAGATTATGTGCCGCTGATCGCTCATTAACAAACCTAAAGCATGATTATGAAAATCACTTCCTGCTGTCTGGAATACATATTCCATAGAGTCATATTCCATTACATAAATCAGACAGATCCAATAAAACACAAATCCAATTTCTGCAGAGCACGTCATTTGAAATAATGAGCTGCGCTTGTTTGGCGATTCATATAAAACTACATTTGTGAATCTTTTTTGTTCGTTCCAAATTAAATTTGACATTCGTCCATAATTTTTTTTAAATGTTGCAACTTGTTTCAGACCGTTCACAAATGTAACATTTCCCATAATGTTGGAAGAATGATACAATGGAATGTTCCATTAATGTTCAGAGAAATAACGTTTTCATAACTTAATATGAACAATAGCAAAACGTTATAAACTTGTGTGTAAAGTTGCATCCATTGTTTCAGCTCCTGTCATAAATTTTCACTTAGAAATACACTGAATCACACTGATGAACTGAATAGAAGTGAAGAAGTGCTTCATTTCTGCACCACTAGTAGAATTACACGTTTGATTGACATTGGCTCAACCAATGGCTCTGAGTGGGCGGGGCTAAACCTGTTTGATCAAAGTCATTCTTTTTCCAATTTTGTTTGGTTAAAAATGACACATTGACTGCATTTATTTTTCAATAATCTGCAATAAACTTTCTTTCGTCCTCAATCTTTCATTCATCCGCAATCTTTCATTCGTCCTCAATCTTTCGTCCTCAATCTTTCATTCATCCTGAATTCACTAGGAAATCAATAAAAGCTCCTCTTCACCAGTTAATCTTCCTCACTCATCTGGACTTTCCAGAGCGTTTCTTCACTCATTAATATAAAATATTGAGCATTTCAACTGTGCTGCGTTTGTTTGGTGATTAATCTAAAACTGTAAATTTGTGAATCTTAAATTTGACGTTTTTTAAATGTTACTACTTGTTTCAGAATGTTCAGAAAACATTGAAAAGTAATATTCCCATAATGTTTGAAAAGTAATACAATGGAATGTTCATTTTAGGCTTATCTATGTAAAGTTGCATCCATTATTTCAGCTCCATTCATGAACATTCACTTAAACATCAATAAAAGAGCATTTCATCACTCATTATTCGTTTTTTTGCAGAGAAATGTTGATGTTTTTCGCACAGACGACAAACAGACGAGTCAGAACCGGTGAATTATATTATTTCTGCATTCAAAACGTACAGTAAAACATGTTCCAGCATTCCACTTCAAATGATTGCATTCATAAATGCATTATAAATTATATAAAATATATTATCATAGTCATTGCAGGATAGAATAGAATAGAATTTTCTGTGAAGCACTTCTGAATAGCAAATATGTACAAGACATTCAGATAAAAAGAGCATTCGTGTATTTTTAAAAAATCATCAGCAGGAATAGTGTAGAAAATTTTCACATACAGGAAAACGCGGTACGTCTCTCTTTCTTTCGTCCTCAATCTTTCATTCGTCCGCAATCTTTCATTCGTCCCCAATCTTTCATTCATCCTCAATCTTTCATTCGTCCTCAATATTTCATTCGTCCTCAATCTTTCTTTTGTCCTCAATATTTCATTCGTCCTCAATCATTCATTCGTCCTCAATCATTTTTCGTCCTCAATCTTTCTTTCGTCCTCAATTTTTCATTCGTCCTCAATCTTTCAGTTGTCTTCAATCTTTCTTTCGTCCTCAATCTTTCATTCGTCCTCAGTCTTTCTTTCGTCCTCTGTCTTTCATTCGTCCTCAATATTTCATTCGTCCTCAATCTTTCTTTCGTCCTCAATCTTTCATTCGTCCTCAATCTTTCTTTCGTCCTCAATATTTCATTCGTCCCTAATCTTTCATTCGTCCTCAATATTTCGTCCTCAATCTTTCAGTTGTCTTCAATCTTTCTTTCGTCCTCAATCTTTCATTCGTCCTCAGTCTTTCTTTCGTCCTCAATATTTCATTCGTCCTCAATCTTTAATTCGTCCTCAATATTTCAGTTGTCTTCAATCTTTCTTTCGTCCTCAATCTTTCATTCGTCCTCAGTCTTTCTTTCGTCCTCTGTCTTTCATTCGTCCTCAACCTTTCTTTCGTCCTCAGTCTTTCATTCGTCCTCAGTCTTTCTTTCGTCCTCAGTCTTTCTTTCATCCTCAATCTTTAATTCGTCCTCAATCTTTCATCCTCAATCTTTCTTTTGTCCTCAATCTTTCTTTTTGGCATTTTCGGCCTCTTCCGGGTTTCTTTGGTCCGTGTTGGCGCTCTTCTGATCGGAAATAGAACTGTTTTTCGAGGTTTGATCTGAACCCTGGGTTGAGTCAGTCAGGGGTGAAAAGGTCAAAGGTCGAACAAACAGAGTCTTGTAGAGGACAGACTCCAGCGTTGAGAATGGATATGATGAAGAACCCATCATCATCATCCGCATCTGAAACCACAGAGATCAGATCATAACTCTATTCTAAACACATGCATACAGATCATAATTATATTCTGAACACGTGCATACAGATCATAACTCTATTCTGAACACGTGCATACAGGTCATAACTCTGAACATGCATACAGATCATAACTCTATTCTGAACACGTGCATACGGATCATAACTCTATTCTGAACATGTGGATACGGATCATAATAGTGCATCATAAAGTGCCTGAAAAAATGTGAACATTATTGTTTAATTCAATACGTTTTCCCCAACCTTTAATTTAATCCCACAAAATACACTTTAGTCATAATTAAGATTTTAAGATTTTTCTAATTCTATTGCTCTTTAATGTGATATGTTGTTTGTATTTTATTCTTGCAGTTCTGCAATTAAATAAGGTGATAAGATTCTGACGTATTGCACACACACATACTTGTGTGCTCCCCTTCAAATCACGAAACATGCGTTGGATTCGGAATATTATGATACAGTTCTTCTTTGTTTCGAGTATGTTTCGGAAGTGTGATGAAGGCCTATGCTAATAATTCTACACGTGAAATAAAGATCTGGAAGGTCAAATGGTGAGAGAGCGAGAGGACGTTTCCGCGCTCACAGAAGAACTCAAGATCTGCCGTCAGTCTCGCTGAAGAACTTCACTCTTTTTAAAGCAGAATGATGCAATTACATGAAAATGATGCAAAAAACGTGCAAGAGCGTCACGACAGCTGCGGATCATCTCTACTGAAGGGCAAAGAGACGAGAGGAACACGCTTCATGAGCTTCAGCAGCTCGTTCGTTACATTCACCCAAACGTCTGTCTAATTAAAACACCATCAATCAAACATCAGGCCTCGTTTGAGCTGCGAATGCACTGCCAATAATGATTTAAGATATAGTATGTTAAAACTAAAAGTCACATGATCATGTTTGATTGAGTAAATGGCTTCCTGTTATAAATGTAGTTATTTTTCTTTTCTAATCCTATTTTGCATTTCACTCTAATCAAATACTCAATACAATTAAAGTTGTCGCAGGTCACGCGCAGTGCATTGTGGGATAGTTTCTCATGCAAAGCTTGCTTTTGCATGGGTTTTATTTAGTGGTGGCAAATCGATTAATCGTGATTAATCACATCTAACATAAAAGTTTGTAAATATACACTACCATTCAAAAGTTTTGGATCGGTAAGATTTTTTATGTTTTTAAAAGAAGTCTCTTCTGCTCACCAAGGCTGCGTTTATTTGATCAAATTGAAATGAAAAACTCGGAAATATTATTCACGACACCCAGAGATGTTTTATTTCAGTCTGAAACGAAACGACAAACACAACAAACCTTATTGGTGACGATGAAGAGTGTGTAGATGAAGATCAGGTGGTGTGTTTGCATCGGGAGAAAGCGGCACTGCTGGAGAGAGAACAGAACCGATCCCAGCAGGGTGACCTTGGTCGGGCTACACACACACACACACACACACAGGTCAAAGGTCACACAAGGATGAAGAGTTCAGTGGGCCTTAAATATAACAGCTCTGAGATTCTAAAACACACAATTAACACACGTCTGCGACACACATTCAACATTAATGTGTCGAGTTTGACGTCACTCTGCAACTACAGCAGTGGCCAACAGTGACCGGCCTAGGAAAATTGTGTGTATATGTATATATATATATATATATATATATATATATATATATATATATAAAAACACTACCAGTCAAAAGTTTTGGATCGGTAAGATTTTTTTATGTTTTTAAAAATGCATTTATTTGATAACAACAACAAAAAAAACAGTAATATTGTTAAATATTTTGACAATTTAAAATAACTGGTTTCTATTTTAATATATTTTAAAATGTAATTTATTCCTGTGATCAAAGCTGAATTTTCAGCATCATTACTCCAGTCTTCAGTGTCACATGATCCTTCACAAATCATTCTAATATGATGAAATATTTATGATTATTATCAGTGTTAAAAACAGTTGTGCATCAAATCCTCATATTAGAATGATTTGTGAAGGATCATGTGACACTGAAGACTGGAGTAATGATGCTGAGAATTCAGCTTTGATCACAGGAATAAATTACACTTTACTATATATTCACATAGACAACAGATGATTTACATTAGAATAATTTTTCACAATATTACTGTTTTTTTATCAAATAAACGCAGCCTCGTGAGCAGAAGAGACTTCTTTTAAAAACATAAAAAATCTTACAGATCAAAAACCTTTGACAGGTAGTGTATATAATTCTACAAATGATATTTTAATTTTTCATGTACCATAACGGACTCTGCAAGTCGATTTTTTTTCTGATCAAAATAAGATGAGTGTTTTCTTCTGTACATAAATCCAGTGAAATCCCTCTGGTCTTCAGAGCGACGCTTACTCTCCTGCGTTCTTCCACACAAACCTTTTTAAATGCCACTCGCACAAAAACCATGACAACAAGTGTCGGCTGAAGATGAGAGGAAATCAATCCAGAAGCCAATTATTCCACCTGTGCATTATGGGACCGAACGCTATTATTCAGAAAGAAAGAGACTCTGGACACGAAATGCACAAGAGGCACTAGAGAGACTCCAACGCCAGTCATCAAAAACTCGATCAATAATGCAAAACACTTCAAACTGCTTTATAACTTTAACATTAGCATGTAAATTAATTAACAGAGAAATAGTGAATTTCCTTTATGAGTCGGTTCACATCTGTCTGTCATACTGGAGAACCTAAAACACATTTACAGTAGACCAGGACTGGGTTAGAAATATCGATTCTCATTTTGATGAATCAATTTTTTAGTCTGAGCTGTGTGACATTATTTGTAGCACCAGCCATCATTAGTTCTGAGAGAGATTGTTTTCTTTAAGAAAATGTACATGTACCGTACCTGAAATATGTATCCAAATGAATCGATATCTAGGGTTCTTGATTCAATTTTAAAGAACTCTTTATGCCAAAAAGGTTCAATGTGGTTCTATACTGAACTCTAGGGTTCTTGACTCAATATTAAAGAACGTTTATGCTAAAAGATTCAGTGGGGTTCTATATAGAACTCTAGGGTTCTTGACTCAATTTTAAAGAACTTTTATGCCAAAAAGGTTCAATGTGGTTCTATACTGAACTCTAGGGTTCTTGACTCAATATTAAAGAACGTTTATGCTAAAAGATTCAGTGGGGTTCTATATAGAACTCTAGGGTTCTTGACTCAATTTTAAAGAACCTTTATGCCAAAAAGGTTCAATGTGGTTCTATACTGAACTCTAGGGTTCTTGACTCAATATTAAAGAACATTTATGCTAAAAGATTCAGTGGGGTTCTATATAGAACTCTAGGGTTCTTGACTCAATTTTAAAGAACCTTTATGCCAAAAAGGTTCAGTGTGGTTCTATACTGAACTCTAGGGTTCTTGACTCAATTTTAAAGAACCTTTATGCCAAAAAGGTTCAATGTGGTTCTGTACTGAACTCTAGGGTTCTTGACTCAATATTAAAGAACGTTTATGCTAAAAGATTCAGTGGGGTTCTATATAGAACTCTAGGGTTCTTGACTCAATTTTAAAGAACCTTTATGCCAAAAAGGTTCAATGTGGTTCTATACTGAACTCTAGGGTTCTTGACTCAATATTAAAGAACGTTTATGCTAAAAGATTCAGTGGGGTTCTATACAGAACTCTAGGGTTCTTGACTCAATTTTAAAGAACCTTTATGCCAAAAAGGTTCAATGTGGTTCTATACTGAACTCTAGGGTTCTTGACTCAATATTAAAGAACGTTTATGCTAAAAGATTCAGTGGGGTTCTATACAGAACTCTAGGGTTCTTGACTCAATTTTAAAGAACCTTTATGCCAGAAAGTTTAAAATGGGTTCTATATAGAAATCTCTAGGGTTCTTGACTGAATTTTAAAGAACCTTTATGCCAAAAAGTTTAAATTGGGTTCTATATAGAACTCTAGGGTTCTTGACTCAATTTTTAATTCAACTAAACTGAATTAGGATCAAATCGCAAGCTTATGAACTGAAATTTAATCGAATCAAATTTGTGTCAGTACACCCCTAAATTAGACACTGTCTATCTATTTTTAAAATGCACATTTTCACACTCAGACATATCTAAACTGCACCTGACTTCATACTGTACATGCACTACAAATCAGCAAAACACAGGTTGATTCAAAGACACACTGAGATGCCAAACATAAAGAAAAGTGATGTTAGTGTAGAGGAAAAGATCCTGCAGCGTTTCAGACAGTCACACAGTAAGTCTAAATGTGTTTCAGGAGATTCATGAGGCATTTGAGACTCTTACTATGACATCTTCAGAAGTTCATTGGTTTCAGGCTTCCAGACGCCTCGAACCAGTTGCTCAAAGTTACTGATGAGGCCTCCGCCCGCACCTACAGGCACAAAAAGGTCCAATGAGGTTCTTTATAGAACTATTGGGTTCTTGACTCAATTTTAACTAAACTTTTATGCCAAAAAGGTTCAATGTGGTTCTATATAGAACTATAGGGTTCTTGTCACAATTTTAAAGAACCTTTCAAGCCAAAAAGTTTCAATGTGGTTCTATATAGAACTGTAGGGTTCTTGACTCAATTTTAAAGAACATTTATGACAGAAAGGTTCAGCGGGGTTCTTGTCTCAATTTTAAAGAATCTTTATGCCAAAAAAAGTTTAAATGGGGTTGTATGTAGAACTCTAGGGTTCTTGTCTCAATTTTAAAGAACCTTTATGCCAAAAAAGGTTCAACGGGGTTCTACATAGATCTCTAGGGTTCTTGACTCAATTCTAAAGAACCTTTATGCCAAAAAAGGTTCAATGTGGTTCTAAATAGACCCCTAGGGGTCTTGTCTCAATTTTAAAGAACCTTTTTGCCCAAAAAAAGGTTCAATGGGGTTCTAGACTCAATTTAAAAGAACCTTTATGCCAAAAAAGGTTCAACGGGG
>JAJAQA010000017.1:34540774-34568274 GCA_021464565.1 Rutilus rutilus
ACTTCGGCTCCACATGAGGGCGCTCACAGGACGAGTGCAGTTCCACTCCGGCTCCACATGAGGGCGCTCACAGGACGAGTGCAGTTCCACTCCGGCTCCACATGAGGGCGCTCACAGGACGAGTGCAGTTCCACTCCGGCTCCACATGAGGGCGCTCACAGGACGAGTGCAGTTCCACTCCGGCTCCACATGAGGGCGCTCACAGGACGAGTGCAGTTCCACTCCGGCTCCACATGAGGGCGCTCACAGGACGAGTGCAGTTCCACTCCGGCTCCACATGAGGGCGCTCACAGGACGAGTGCAGTTCCCCTCCGGCTCCACATGAGGGCGCTCACAGGACGAGTGCAGTTCCGCTCTGGCTCCACATGAGGGCGCTCACAGGACGAGTGCAGTTCCACTCCGGCTCCACATGAGGGCGCTCACAGGACGAGTGCAGTTCCCCTCCGGCTCCACATGAGGGCGCTCACAGGACGAGTGCAGTTCCGCTCCGGCTCCACATGAGGGCGCTCACAGGACGAGTGCAGTTCCACTCTGGCTCCACATGAGGGCGCTCACAGGACGAGTGCAGTTCCACTCTGGCTCCACATGAGGGCGCTCACAGGACGAGTGCAGTTCCACTCCGGCTCCACATGAGGGCGCTCACAGGACGAGTGCAGTTCCACTCTGGCTCCACATGAGGGCGCTCACAGGACGAGTGCAGTTCCACTCTTGCTCCACATCCAGGGAAATTACACACTGCTGGATTTTTTAGAGTCACTTATTTGCTTTAAAAAGTCTTTTAAAATGTCAATGACGTCACACACATCGCATGACCAGAGATTTTACGGCAATCCTTCAGTCACTTTGGTGCTTTCAGCTCTGCACTTTCTTTTCTCTCGAGGCATCGACAACACAGCTGACACAGGCAAACACACAGCTGACACAGGTAAACACACAACACAGCTGACACAGGCAAACACACACAGCTGACACAGGCAAACACACACAGCTGACACAGGTAAACACACAACACAGCTGACACAGGCAAACACACACAGCTGACACAGGTAAACACACAACACAGCTGACACAGGTAAACACACACAGTTGACACAGGTAAACACACAACACAGCTGACACAGGTAAACACACACAGCTGACACAGGCAAACACACACAGCTGACACAGGTAAACACACAACACAGCTGACACAGGTAAACACACACAGTTGACACAGGTAAACACACAACACAGCTGACACAGGTAAACACACACAGCTGACACAGGCAAACACACACAGCTGACACAGGCAAACACACACAGCTGACACAGGTAAACACACAACACAGCTGACACAGGTAAACACACACAGTTGACACAGGTAAACACACAACACAGCTGACACAGGTAAACACACACAGCTGACACAGGCAAACACACACAGCTGACACAGGTAAACACACACAGCTGACACAGGCAAACACACAGCTGACACAGGTAAACACACAACACAGCTGACACAGGCAAACACACAACACAGCTGACACAGGCAAACACACACAGCTGACACAGGTAAACACACAACACAGCTGACACTGGCAAACACACACAGCTGACACAGGAAAACACACAACACAGCTGACACAGGTAAACACACAGCTGACACAGGTAAACACACACAGCTGACACAGGCAAACACACAACACAGCTGACACAGGCAAACACACACAGGTAAACACACAACACAGCTGACACTGGCAAACACACACAGCTGACACAGGAAAACACACAACACAGCTGACACAGGTAAACACACAGCTGACACAGGCAAACACACACAGCTGACACAGGCAAACACACAACACAGCTGACACAGGTAAACACACAACACAGCTGACACAGGCAAACACACACAGCTGACACAGGCAAACACACACAGCTGACACAGGCAAACACACACAGCTGACACAGGCAAACACACAACACAGCTGACACTGGCAAACACACACAGCTGACACAGGAAAACACACAACACAGCTGACACAGGTAAACACACAACACAGCTGACACAGGTAAACACACAACACAGCTGACACTGGCAAACACACACAGCTGACACAGGAAAACACACAACACAGCTGACACAGGTAAACACACACAGCTGACACAGGCAAACACACAACACAGCTGACACAGGAAAACACACAACACAGCTGACACAGGTAAACACACACAGCTGACACAGGCAAACACACAACACAGCTGACACAGGCAAACACACAACACAGCTGACACAGGTAAACACACAACACAGCTGACACAGGTAAACACACAACACAGCTGACACAGGCAAACACACAACACAGCTGACACAGGTAAACACACAACACAGCTGACACAGGTAAACACACAACACAGCTGACACTGGCAAACACACACAGCTGACACAGGAAAACACAAAACACAGCTGACACAGGTAAACACACAACACAGCTGACACAGGTAAACACACAACACAGCTGACACTGGCAAACACACACAGCTGACACAGGAAAACACACAACACAGCTGACACAGGTAAACACACAACACAGCTGACACAGGTAAACACACACAGCTGACACAGGCAAACACACAACACAGCTGACACAGGCAAACACACACAGCTGACACAGGCAAACACACAACACAGCTGACACAGGCAAACACACAGCTGACACAGGAAAACACACAACACAGCTGACACAGGTAAACACACACAGCTGACACAGGCAAACACACAACACAGCTGACACAGGCAAACACACACAGCTGACACAGGTAAACACACACAGCTGACACAGGCAAACACACATAGCTGACACAGGCAAACACACAACACAGCTGACACAGACAAACACACATAGCTGACACAGGCAAACACACACAGCTGACACAGGCAAACACACACAGCTGACACAGGGAAACACAACACAGCTGACACAGGGAAACACAACACAGCTGACACAGGGAAACACAACACAGCTGACACAGGTAAACACACACAGCTGACACAGGCAAACACACAACACAGCTGACACAGGCAAACACACAGCTGACACAGGAAAACACACAACACAGCTGACACAGGTAAACACACACAGCTGACAGGCAAACACACAACACAGCTGACACAGGCAAACATACACAGCTGACACAGGCAAACACACAACACAGCTGACACAGGCAAACACACAGCTGACACAGGAAAACACACAACACAGCTGACACAGGTAAACACACACAGCTGACACAGGCAAACACACAACACAGCTGACACAGGCAAACACACACAGCTGACACAGGTAAACACTGAAAGATCATTTTATCAGATATCAACCCCAAACTCGTTTAGATTTATGATTTTGCTTTTCTCAGTTTTAGAGTAAAACATGTTTTTGAAAATATATATTTAATATCATGTTTTTGAAAATATATATTTAATATCATGTTTTTGAAAATAGTATTTTTGCACATTTTTCATAACAATAAACGTAAAATTCTGATTATAAATACAGCGTAAATATTATTTAGTACCATAAAATCCCCTAAAAATACAAAATATTAAATAAAAAACATTATCAAACTAAAATATAGTACATTAATTTCATTGAATTAAAAATAATCATTTCAGTCATTTCTGCCCGGCACAGAAGAGCACCAGAGGGCAGAGTCATGGTATACTGGGATGTTTTTTGGTATTATACTAGGATATTCTTTGAGTACCACATAAATATCATGGTATTATAAAGTAATCATTCGGAATTATTATATATCAAAGCACATTTTTAATATGCCATTTATTGCCAGAGAAGATGTTTTGTGATGACATACAGTCAAACCCAATTATATTCAGAAACCTTCATCATTTCTCACATTATCAGTTTATTCGCTATAGTTTAGAAAATGGTAATAAAATATGAGCAGAACTCAGTGGATATTTGACTGGTTTTGTCCGTCCTTCTGTTAGACTGTCTCACACATGAATTATGTTGAATATCTGTCAGCTGTTAAATTTAACTACACAATTAGATAATACCAGTTTAGCTCAACCAATCACCAAGCAATGCTTCATTGTGTTCAGTCTGTGTGTAAAAAGAGCATTAGCAATTAAAGAAAACACACTTCAGCAAAACATGATCAGCTCAAAGTGTCCCAATCATTTTTGGTCCCAAATGTTACTGGTAGTCTCTGTATGAAGAATATTAGGATGTAATATGTCACAGTTTACTTTATTCTGCTCTCCTCACTTACAGAAATGAACTATAGTGTCCTGATCACACTAGTGGAACAATATCAAAAATGATATCTGGTGTCTGAATAGTTTTTGGTTTGACTGTAAAGAAAAGATTCTTGTTCTGTTCCCATTAAACATGCACACAGAACAGCCTCAGTCTTCATCGGCCGAGAGAAGCTGAACGAACTCCAGCTGAACACATTCTTCATGGAATAAAAGTTGCTTAGGAAACCGCAATCCAATGATCCCTCAATCCTTTCATCACATGTGATGAAAACACTGGAAAGCGAAGAAGTCTGGAGTTTTGCAACTTCTAAATGTTGACAAAAAACAGTTTTTAGCAGATGCACACTCAACATTCCAGCTTTCCTCTGGGAAACAGACCGTTTACGGTCACTGGATATTCAGATGCGCATATCTATAGACTGAACACGTAATACACATGTCTGAGTTTCACAGACTCACGTTGCTGAAGTTTGTGTGTTAGCGGCGCCTAAGTCAAAATGTTTCATTCCTGCACTGTAAAAAGAGATCAGTTCACGTGCTCAAAAAAAAAAAGTGGCTTAAAAGTCTTAAGTAAATAAACGTAATGCTTAATTGAAAAAATTAAGGTATGTGAACTTGACAATTCCACATTACCAAATCTTTTCGATTAAGCATGAAGTTTATTTACTTAATCTTAAGGCAACGGGTTTCCTAATTTTTTTAAGTTAAAGGAGTCATCGGATGCCCGTTCTCCACAAGTTGGTGTGATTCTTTAGGGTGTTCATGTAAACTTTGTAATATACTTTGGTTAAAATTCCTCAATGTTTGTGTAAAACAACAGCTTTTACCTCCTCAAAAACAGCTCTGTTCACAGAGACCCGTTTCAGTGGCTGATGGTTACTACGGCAGTACGAGCGGAAACCAGGGATAACGCGGATATTACAAGTGGGACAGGGCGACAGGAACCAGCCATTAATTTAAAATTGGAATTTCTCTGAAATTAAAAATCTTTGGGAACTTTTGGGATATTGTAAGTACACAACTGCAGGAAATATATCACTCTGTGCACGGGATTTATGGATATTTTATTACAAAAATCTTACATATTTTAGCTTTAAGTCAACTGATCAGTTTTCACAGTGTGTGTGTGTGTGTGTGTGTGAGAGAGAGAGAGAGAGTGTGAGAGAGAGAGAGAGAGAGAGACAGAGTATGAGAGAGAGAGAGAGAGAGAGAGAGTGTGAGAAAGAGTTTGAGAGAGAGTGTGAGAGAGAGTGTGTGTGTGTGTGTGTGTGTGTGTGAGAGTGAGTGTGTGTGAGTGTGTGTGTGTTTCTCCCCGCTGGAGGTGAACACGAGGACGTGTGGAGTCTCGCTCCTCCACATATTTCCAGTAGCACCTCAATGCAGTACACAAGATCCGGGGGGAGGAGTCGGATCTTGTATAAGGGGTGGAGATTGGTAGGTTTAGGGGTGGGTTTAAGGATCAGGGGGTGGAGATTGGTAGGTTTAGGTATGTAAGGTGGGAGGAGTTGGATCTGGATCCGACTCCTCCCCGTGGATTTCATGTTCTGCATTGAGGACCATCTCCATATTTCAGGGACAATAGAGAGAGAGCAGGTGAAACGAGACGCCGAGACTCAGAAATAGCCGGTGATCCAGAGCAGCTGCTCGACACAATAGAGGATAACCCTTCTACACACTTCTACACACACGTTAATGTTCACTCAGTTATCTGGTGGTGTTTAAGAGCGTTCTCGCAGGGTTCGTACACACACTGTCAAATCAAAATCCAGGACTTTCAAGGACTTTTCAAACACTACTTTTTTTTTTTTTTTTAAGAACTACAATCAGAAATCTCATTTATCAAACAATATCCTTCTTTATTATCTTTAAAATTCTAAAAAAGGTAAATAGATGAATACAAAGAAACTAATAAAACAAAATGGTACAAATAAAGTGCAGCACATGCAATGAGACTCCGGTAACTTTAACCACTGAAAGGACACTGTGACAAAGATATCGCTTTCCTTATTTAAACTGATTTTCCCCTCATGAATATATGATTGAGCTGAAGAATGAAAGCTGGATATTTATATGAGCAATATCACACTCATAGCCATGAGAAACGCCTCTATATCAGACGGACTGCAGCTTTCATTTTGTGTGAAAACATTGTTTTATCAATAAAATTAAAAATAAATTCCCCATATATTGTCTTTAAATAATTCAAGCACTTTTCAAGAACGTCTTCATAAAAATGGCTTTTTTCAAGGGTTTTCCAGGACATACATTTCAAAACTTCAAATTCAAGCACTTCCATCACCGTGTGCGAACCCTGATCTCAGAGCGCTCAGACAAAAACATCATTTACACTGAACGTGTCGGTTGGACATTCCACTAACGTTTTTTAAATGTTACTACTTGTTTCGGAATGTTCAGAGAACATTCAAATGTAACAGTATTGTTTGCAGAATGATACAATGTTCTGTTCACTGTGGTGTAAATCCAGCTTTTAATGTTGTTTATGTGTCTATGTGGTGTTTTTAATGTGCTTTAAGACAAAGCATGTGTAAGTTCATAAGTCGACACCATTGCTGAGTATTTCCTCCTTAAAACTGCAGTGAACCAAAGACAGTCTCAAAAACACAAATCGCTGGTGTTTCTGACGTCACAAACTACCTTGTAACCAATCAGATCAACGTGTGATCGTCAACCAGTGGATCTCTGAGCTGAGTGAGTGAGTGGAGGCGGGGCTCATTTGCATATTCATAGAACCACGCATACTAAATGAGGCGAGGGTGTCGAGTTACATTCAAGATATTTTAAGACATGAAGAATTATTTGTAAGGAAAAAACTTTTAAATGTGTTATTGTGGTGATACAATTATTGACTACAGGGGGACTTTGAGACCTTTTCATTTGTGTAAAGGTGGTTAGGATGTTATTAAATGGGATGTGAAGACAAACCCAGCTCTGACAGTGCAGAAGAGCAAAGGCCATGTGGTTCGGTTAATGCAAAACGACAGACCAAACTGGTTTTGAGCCTCCGCCCTGCATGTTTAATCTGCCTAACCCCTGCAATTTGCATTTTTCTTGGAGAAAAGCACACAGAGAGAGACTAGATGATATTGACAGTGAGTTAATGATTAAGTGCATTTCTCTTCTTCCCGGTTGAACATGTAGCTTCTGCTTTTAACTCATTATAATCATCTATTATGCAGGAGCTTTAAACACACTGAGCTGCTCTCTTGAAGTGCTCAGATCATGAACATGTGAGAACTGCTGAACCCTCATTCTGTACCAATGTAACCTGGACTGAAAAACAGTGTCGTGCACGCGCTTGTACACGTGTGCGCGTGCGCGTTCGCTTCACCTGCCGAAGGAACCTGGAGCTGAACGTTCATAAAAACACAATAAACACCCGATCTTGGAACATTATCACAACCATGCTGATTAAATACAATGCAATTAGATAGCAATGCAACTTTTAATTTCATGAAAACTTGTGACATGCTCAGAAATGCAGCGAAATAAACTTGTAACAGCAGAAGTGCGTTGTGGATTTGATGCATTACAGGTGATTCGGTGTGATTTCTCTTACCTGGCTGCTCTCTCAGACTCATCACTGATATGATATAATGCGCCATGTCAAAGAATGGGAACATGGGCAGATTTGACAGCCCGAGAGCGAGTTCATTTAGATTGAGAATCGCGAACACATCCATGACTTCAGATCCTCCTCGTGCACGCGCTTTAATCCGCCTTCAGCTTCGTGCTCGTGCACTGGATCTGTAGTTCCCAGCGGTCAGTCCGAGGATGATCAGGTCCAGATGATCTTAGTAAATAACTTATATTCTTCTGTACTCTTTGATCTCAGATGATCTCAGTTGTAACCGGATCTGCCGCCATTACAGTCGCGGATGCTGAGAAACATACGCGAGCGCGCGCGCGCGCGCACACGCCGTTGCGTAACAGACCACAACCATTGATCTCACATTTAAAGCCACTGTTTGACACTGAAACTCCTCTTCATTTGTTTTGGTCGTGCAGTTATACTCTGTAACTTTGGAAAGATGTTAGTTGGTTTATCTCAAGCAATATCGTGCAAAATTTCTCAACGAATCCCAAAACTGTTATTTTCTGATTTTTTTTTAAAGCGGATTCAAATGCCTGCATTATAATGAATCTAATTATTTTCCTATGTAGATTTTATATTCATAAATGTAAGTTTATGTTTGCAAATTCAAGTTTGCAAGTTTGGTATTCTTACACGAGATAAAACAATTTCATCTTCTCTTAATCCAAAAGCACTCAAAACATGTACAATTTGCACAACCTACAAACTTGTTACCTTAATTAATGTTTACATTTCTTTTAATTTAAGTAATGCCGTCTTTCTTTTTTTCCATTCTCGTTTATGTTAGGCCTACTACTGTCTAGTTCTGTTTTTGTGTTGTGCTATGGTGTTGGGGGAGTGTTTTCTTTTATATTTTCGTTATTCTTAATACTTATTGTTGTGTTCTAATTGTGTTGTTTCACACTGTAAACTGAATGTTCAAATAAAGCATTTTTAAATAAAAAAAAATTAAAACCAGTGTTCCCATAACGTCTTAGAAAATGTATGACTATGACTATAAATAAATAAAGTGTCATTGTATTATGATCTGATTTGGGTCGTTTTGAAAAGGCTTCTTGTAGTAGCTACTCTTTTCCTCATCTGTAAATGATGATGCCAGAGATGCTGCATTATTTAGGGTTTTCTCAACAGCGACACCTGCTGTAGAAACGAGGCATAGCAGAAGGAGTTCGAGTGACAGTTCTCGCGATATTCCACAAGGTGGCGCCATTGCCAAGCGCATCGCCATGGAGACCGAAAAAGAGCGGGATTCTCCTATAAGCGCGCCAAGGAGTGAACGGTAGGTGTACGTGAAATGTTAACTACTAAAGCATTTTATGTCTCATTGTGTTTTGTGATACCTTTGAAAAAGGTTTATAATAGTAGACAAAGTGTTAAATGCCTCAGACTTTTGAGAAATTATGGATATGTGTAGGCCTATGTGTCGTGACAGGAAACTGGCACTGACAGGATTTCTGACAGTGAGTCACATCAAAAAAACTTTGGGTAATTAACCAGAAAAACAAGAAGAATTCCAAGTAATGAGGTTAGTTGGCAGTCTTTAAGAGTTTGTTTACTGGCGCGAGGGCGGGGCAACCTGTCACTCACATGTTATCCACCAATAGCAAATCACAAGCATCCAATTCCAATCAATTCCCGCAGACAAAATCAAGCCCCGCCCCTTTGTTTATTTCTCTCGAATTTACGTCACAATAGGGAAAAAAGACTAGGGCAACTTCTGTTTCATGCAGACTTTAAATAATGTGACTATTGAATCACTGTGATTCTTTGTATGATTTAATGATAGCTCAAGTTTTTTCAGTTCAGAGGTGTAGTAGGATAATAACTGTCTGTATTATAAAGGTTGTAAGGTTATTTTCTTTGTCTATGTTGGTGAAAACCGACAGTAATTTCCTTCAGATCTTTAGAACAGAAATCTGGATCAGTGATCCACTCTCGATTCATGACAATCTGCACTGAATTCATAATGTTTTATATGATACTGAACTGCTGAATCATAATTAACTGAGTAAATTAGAGAGAAGATGACTGATCGCAGGTTTATTTCTACATGGATCACGTGACCTATGTCCAAAACAGCCAATCACACGCTTTTTAAATTCAAGAGCATTGAATAATTCTCTATTTGTTTTGAAAGCTTCATTATTATTTTTTTAACATTTTAATTCAGAAGAGTGTTAAAGTTCCCACAGCAAGAATGGACTTAAGAATGATAAATACATGTTAAACCAACCATTTATGAGTCTTTCCAGAGACTAAACCATATTTGGCAAAGTAAATACACTATAATTGAATTATTCAGGAATTTAATTAAGATCGACCGGCCGTCATGCCCTGATAGACAACACAAAACCGTGACACTTTAACCTGCCCTACATAGCAGTGTGTGTGTGTGTGTGTGTGTGTGTGTGTGAATAGTGTGTGTCAGTCAGTGTTTACTGGTGTGTGAGTGTTTTCTGTTGAGGTTCAGGCCAAATGACCCTGACATGATGAGAAATGGAGTATTTTCAGAGATCAACTAGATGAGGTTTGCTGTGTGTATCACTTTATGTGAGTAAACACTCGTATAGGGCGAGATACTGTATACTAAATAGCACTGAAGTCTTTAAGACTTCACATATAAGAGTTCACATATATGTTTATTGTTGCGTGCAACTGCAAGTAGTGAAGAGAATCTAATAGAAATATTATTGTGTTGTTTTGTTTCACAGTACCCAGTCATTTTATTTCAGTATTTTCAATTCACACTGTCACCTCTATTTATGCATTCTACATACACATGCAAAAGAATGTAACATTACTTTCCATAAAAACTATTATGTTATTAGTTTTTAGAAAGGAAAAACTACTTTAAACATGTGGTTACTTTTTAGAACCTTTTTAGAAACACTCATTACTTTTTAGAACCTTTTTAGAAGCACTCTGTTACTTTTTAGAACCTTTTTAGAAATACGCAGTTACTTTTTAGAACCTTTTTAGAAACACTCATCACTTTTTAGAACCTTTTTAGAAACACTCTGTTACTTTTTAGAACCTTTTTAGAAACACTCATTACTTTTTAGAACCTTTTTAGAAGCACTCATTACTTTTTAGAACCTTTTTGGAAACCGACAGTTACTCTTTAGAACCTTTTTAGAAACACTCATTACTTTTTAGAACCTTTTTGGAAATCCAGTTACTTTTTAAAACCTTTTTAGAAACACTCATTACTTTTTAGAAACACGCTGTTACTTTTTAGAACCTTTTTAGAAACACTCTTTTTGGAACCTTTTTGGAAACCCATTGTTACTTTTTAGATCATTTTTAGAAATACGCAGTTACTTTTTAGAACATTTTTAGAAACACTCATCACTTTTTAGAACCTTTTTGGAAACCCACAGTTACTTTTTAGAACCTTTTTAGAAACACTCATTACTTTTTAGAACTTTTTTAGAAACTCTCATTACTTTTTAGAAACAGGCAGTTATTTTTTAGAACCTTTTTAGAAACACTCATTACTTTTTAGAACCTTTTTAGAAAAACTGTTACTTTTTAGAACCTTTTTAGAAATACACAGTTACTTTTTAGAACCTTTTTAGAAACACTCATCACTTTTTAGAACCTTTTTAGAAACACTCATCACTTTTTAGAACCTTTTTGGAAACCCACAGTTACTTTTTAGAACCTTTTTAGAAACACTCATTACTTTTTAGAACCTTTTTGGAAACCCATAGTTACTTTTTAGAACCTTTTTAGAAACCCACAGTTACTTTTTAGAACCTTTTTGGAAACCCATAGTTACTTTTTAGAACCTTTTACTTTTTTGACCTGAACCTTTTTTAGAACCTTGTTAGAAACACATACTTAAGTAAAGGTTTTTATAACATTCATTACTTTTTTAACTATTTTAGAAACACTCAGTTACTTTCTAGAAACAAGCTGTTACTTTTTAGAACCTTTTTAGAAACACTCATAACTCAGAGAACAGAACCTTGTTAGAAACGTACACTTTCTTCTTAGAACATTTTTAAAACAGTCATCACTTTTCTTAACCATTTTAGAAACAGTGTAATGTGTTGCTTTTAAGAGTCACATTCCTCAACACTGGTAACAGCGTCATGTGATCTGACCGCGGATCATCTGTTAAAGTGCAGTGAACACACTGCGCTCTGAGGTCAGAGGTCAGCGCGGATCTGAAGGAGGTCACAGATGACCCACATCTGAACACACCAAGGTCATCGGCACCGTGACCTTTAGCCTAGAGGTCACTGTCAGGAGAGAGAGTAATAACCCGGGGGGAGGAGCATGCCAGTGAGCATTTCTAAACAAACACACACACATGTGCACACTATTACTCAGGGTTTCCATGCAAACGACGTGGATGCATCTGAAAATGCCTTTTAATATTAAAAAAGCAGGTATTAATAGATCATTTGTGCATTTTAAACTTAAGTAATATTGTCAGCATTTTCATGTGGTTGCTAGGCTGTTCTGTATGGTGTTCTGTGGTGTTCAGGGTGGCACTGTTAGTTTTAGTGAAGGACGTTCAACAAAAACCTTAGAACCTTTTTAGAAACACTCAGTTCCTTTTTTAGAACCTTTTTAGAAACGCAGAGTTACTTCTTAGAAACTTTTTAAAAACACTCTCATTACTTATTTTAACCTTTTTAGAAACTCAGTTACTTTTTTAAAACATTTTTAGAAACACTCATTACTTCTTTTTTTTTACATATCATCATGATTCGTCTGTTTGTGTGTCGTTACAGGAAGCAGCAGGGAAAAAAGACACAGTGCCGTCTGTGTGTCTGAATGCTTTCATGAACTAAAGGCCCCAACCGGAGCATTTTCATTTAGGAATTCCTGCTGAATGGATGGCTGGATCAGAGGCGTTACTGTCGGGCTCAGAGGAGGGTTCTGGGTCTAAATGTGACCGAGTTCCTTTGAAAACTTCAGCTTTGGGCAACAAAGACAGGAGGTCCAAACACATTCTTCCCTTCTCGCTCCCATTCTTTCCTTTCAATGTTGCATGTCCAATTTCCGGCTCTGTTCCTGCTTTCTTCCTTTTCCAGCGTGGTCAGACTGAAGGTCATTAGCTCAGTGTGCCAGAGACCAGTGTTGAGCTCACTGGACGCAGTGTGAATATGTGAGTTTATCTATTCAGCCCTTATTCTGTAAAGTTCAGACAGACGTCCAGCAGTAGAGCGATTGAATAGAGCATCTTTAGAAACAAGCAGCTACTTTTAGAACCTTTTTAGAAACTGTTACTTTTTAGAACCTTTTTAGAAACAAGCAGTTACTATTTATAACCTTTTTAGAAACTTGGTTAATTTTTCGAACCTTTTTAAAAACACGTAGTTATACTTTTTCGAACCTTTTTAGAAAATCAGTTCCTTTTTAGAACCTTTTTAGAAACACGCAGTTACTTTTAAGAACCTTTTTAGAAAATCAGTTCCTTTTTAGAAACACGCAGTTACTTTTTAGAACCTTTTTAAAAAATCAGTTACTTTTTAGAACCTTTTTAGAAAATCAGTTACTTTTTAGATCCTTTTTAGAAACAAGCAGTTACTCTTTAGAACCTTTTTAGAAACATGCAGTTACTATTTATAACCTTTTTAGAAACTTGGCTAATTTTTAGAACCTTTTTAGAAACTCAGTTACTTTTTAGAACCTTTTTAGAAACTCGCAGTTACTATTTATAACCTTTTTAGAAACTCGCAGTTATTATTTATAACCTTTTTAGAAACTCGCAGTTACTATTTATAACCTTTTTAGAAACTTGGTTAATTTTTAGAACCTTTTTCGAAACACGCAGTTACTTTTTAGAACCTTTTTAGAAAATTAGTTACTTTTTAGAACCTTTTTAGAAACACGCAGTTACTTTTTAGAACCTTTTTAGAAAATCAGTTACTTTTTAGATCCTTTTTAGAAACAAGCAGTTACTCTTTAGAACCTTTTTAGAAACATGGATAATTTTTAGAACCTTTTTAGAAACACGCAGTTACTTTTAAGAACCTTTTTAGAAAATCAGTTCCTTTTTAGAAACACGCAGTTTCTTTTTAGAACCTTTTTAGAAAATCAGTTACTTTTTAGAACCTTCTTAGAAACACGCAGTTACTTTTTAGAACCTTTTTAGAAATACACAGTTACTTTTTAGAACCTTTTTAAAAAACTTGGTTAATTTTTAGAACCTTTTTAGAAACTCAGTTACTTTTTAGAAACACGCAGTTACTTTTTAGAACCTTTTTAGAAAATCAGTTACTTTTTAGAACCTTTTAGAAACACGCAGTTACTTTTTTTAGAACCTTTTTAGAAACTCAGTTACTTTTTAGAACCTTTTTAGAAACACGCAGTTACTTTTTAGAACCTTTTAGAAACTTGGTTAATTTTTTAGAACCTTTTTATAAACTCTGTTACTTTTTAGAAGGGGGTGGTGTGGGGCAATGGATAAGACACATGCCTTTGGTGTGAGAGACCCGGGTTCGAATCCACTGTGAGACACCAATGTGTCCCTGAGCAAGACACTTAACCCCTAGTTGCTCCAGAGGCGTGCGACCTCTGACATATATAGCAATTGTAAGTCGCTTTGGATAAAAGCGTCAGCTAAATGAATAAATGTAAATGTAAATGTAAATGTAGAACCTTTTTAGAAACGTAGTTACTTTTTAGAACCTTTTTAGAAACACGCAGTTACTTTTTAGAACCTTTTTAGAAACACTCTGTTACTTTTTTGAATCTTTTTAGAAATTCAGTTACTTTTTAGAACCTTTTATAAACACGCAGTTACTTTTTTTAGAACCTTTTTAGAAATTCAGTTACTTTTTAGAACCTGCATGGACGCAGTATGTATCTATTCTCTATGCTTTTTTTTTTTTGGAGTCTGTCTGATGAGTTCTGATACATTTCAGAATGCAACAATGGCACAATGTTTTATTACATTCAGAAATAATGTAACCCTACCTAAATATCTTTCATATCACCATCTAAAATCTCCACACCTGGTGCATTCCTGCAGTTTGGCAGTGGAAGTCTGAAGGATCTTATCTTCCATCCGTTCCCAGGCCAGACTCATTTGGCACACGTTATATTGTGTATGCACTTTATATCATGACAGCTACATATCAAGGCTGATTTTAGTCTTCTTTATCCCACTTATATAAATGCATTTAGGAACCTTCAGGTGTAACCCAGTCCCCAACCGGCGAGTCCCGAACCCAAACCACACACTGGCGAGGTTTCATGATTTATGTTCTGCAGGTGCTGTGAAAGCCTGAGACGTCTGAGCGGCTTTAAACAAACAACCCTTTTAGTCATGTTTTACAACTGTGATAGCTCGTAAAACCCTGAGAGTGAGATGAATGCTGAACGCCTCCAGAGGAAGTGTGCTGGTGAATCGGCTGGTTTCCAGTGAATGTTTCCGTGGTCTAAGAGGGGTCTTCATTTGCCTCGAGTCCAACACAACAACACACTGATGGAAGCTTGTTTACACCACCACATAAAATACATTTTCTTTTTTTATCTTCGACTTTTTTACTCACAATTTGGACTTTTTTACTCGTAGTTGTGAGTTTATCTTGCGATTCAGACTTTTTTACTCACAATTATGAGTTTTTATCTCGCAACTCTGACTTTTTTACTCACAACTCTGACTTTTTTACTCATAGTTGTGAGTTTATCTTGCAATTCTGACTTTCTGACTCTGAGTTTATATCTCACAGTTCCTTTTTTTTTTCATAATACCTAAAATAAAGTCTGAATTGCAAGACATAAATAGTAAGATGAAAGGTTCCTCTTTTATTTAGTTATTCCGTGGCCAAAAACAAGCTTCACAAACACACGCCGTGGGTCGTCTCTGTTTCCCAGCATTCCCGCAGTCGTAGCCAGAGGATTCAAGACGACTGAAGAATGCTCTGTTGTGTTTAAGCAGATCTATATGGGGGGTGTGGGGGGGGGGGGGTGGGTTCCTGTAAGTGTTGCTGGAAGATAGAGCCGATGAAGAGTATCAGGTGTCCCAGTTCCGCCCAATCAGAGAGGGATATCAGAAAACCATGAGTCAATCCCTGAGAGCTCTCCGGAGGACCATTCATCAACTTTCCCTTTGTTCTCTTGAGAAGTTCACTGCAAAAAAGACCATTATTGACCAATCAATAACCATCATGCACCAGCAGTAGCCGTCTGAAGCCACAGACAGTGCCATAAGAAGCTTGTTTTTTCAGCATGTAGACTAAGATTCAGTGATCATCAGTTGTGCTTTTCCACTTTATGGAAGATCGTCCTCAAGATACTGTTTTAACACGGAAGTGAAGGTTTTGGACGGAAGTGAAGCTTAAGCTGCTAATCGTGAGGAGGAAGGAAGTGATGTCATCCTCTGTGTTGCTTTAAATAACAGGAAGAAACTTGCTCTGTTCTACACCCTTCTCCCATCACGCATCTGGTTCTGTGGCCATTAGCTGGTCTGATGGGATAAAGGTCATGATCATGATTTTTATTTTAAAATGATTTATTTATTTTAATTTTACGTTATAAAATGTATTTTTCAATGTGTTTTATTTTGAATGTTTTTATTTTAAATTAATTTATACATTAAAATTGTACATGCTAAAATGCGTAATTTCTTAATAAGTGTTTTATTTTGATGGGTTAATTATTTATTTATTTTAATTTTACATGATAAAATGCTTTTTTAATAAGGATTGAAAGTGGGGGGTAAATCACATTATAAAATAAATGTTTTTCTCCAAAACACGCTGGCCACAATTATTGGCACCCTGTTATTAAATACTTTTTGCAACCTCCTTTTGCCAAGATACCAGCTCTGAGTCTTCTCCTATAATGCCTGATGAGTTTGGAGAACACCTGACCTGAGATCAGAGACCGTTCCTCCATACAGAATCTCTCCAGATCCTTCAGATTCCCAGATCCATGTTGGTGCTTCTTCTCTTCAGTTCAGCCACTCATCAGGTCAGGGGACTGGGACGGTCATGGCAGAAGCTTCATTGTGTGCTCCCTAACACATTTTTGTGTTGATTTTGATGTTTGTTTTGGACCGTTGTCCTGATGGAAGATCCACGGCCCATTATAAGATATCTAGCAGAGGCCGTCAGGTTTTGATTTTTGATCTGTTGGTATTTGCTAGAATCCATAATACCATGTATCTGAACAAGATGTCCAGGACCTCCAGCAAAAAAATAGGCCCACAACATATAAGATCCAGCAGTGTATTTAACCGTAGGCATGGGGTACTCTTCATCCCTGTTTGCACCAAACACATCTGCTGGGTTTGCTGCCAAAAAGCCCTTAGTTTAGTTTTATCTGACCACAGAATCCGGTCCCTTTTGAAGATCCAGTCGTGTCTGACCACTGAAATAGTTTATTTTTGGAGGAGCGAGGAGGATTTTTCCTGAAACCCTCCTAAACAACATGTGGGGATGTAGGGGTTGTTTGATCATTTTTTTTTTAGGCTTTCTGACCCCAAGACTCCAGTAATCTCTGCAATTCTCCATCTGTGACCCTTGAAGAGTCTTTGGCCACTCAAACTCTCCTCCTCACCGTCCATTAAGACAATATAGACACACGTCCTCTTCCAGGCAGATTCGTCACATCTTTAGTTGATTATCACTTCTTAATTATTGGCCTGATGGTCAAAATGGGGATTTTCAATTCTTTAGCTATTTTCTTACAGCCACTTTATATTTTGTGAAGCTCAACAATCTTTTGCTGCACATCAGAACTATATTCTGTGGTTTTACTCATTGTGACGGATGATTAAGGGAATTTGGCCTTTGTGTTTCCTCATATTTAATCTCCTGTGAAACACGAAGTCATAGCTAGACAATTTCATGTTCCTAGTCCCCCTGGTGTGCTGAAAAAGGTAAATATTAATGGGAATATACTTCAGAGATATTTTTCTCATAAAAAATTCTAGGGGTGCCAACAATTATGACCAGCCGTTTATAATGTGATTTCCCCCCCAATTTCAATTATTTTACTTCAATGAAAGGTGAGATTTTTGTGAATTTTTTAATTAAAGATCAAAACGATAAACAATGCAGATTTATTTTTTACAGCCATTTTTTGTCATATTTATCAGGGGTGCCATTGATTTTGACCATGACCGTATATGCTAAAATATATTTATTTTATTATTTTATTTTTAAAAAGTGTTTTCTTTTGATGGGTTAATTATTTATTTGTTTATTGATCATTCTGTTCAGCTGTTCCTTATTCATTACCTTGGTTGATCTGTGTAAATAAGTTCCTGTGATACTATTCATTTTACCTGATAAAATTAAATGTGTTTTGCTGTTTTTTATTTTTTTATTAACGCATTATATAGGCTAATATTTGTTAAAAAAGTGTTTTATTTTGGTGGTTTTTATTTTGCAATTATTTATTTATTAAAAGTTTTAAACATTTTATGATTACATTAATTATTAGCATTCAGCAACTCTTTTTATTATTATTTATTATTTATCTTATTCTCTAAATTGTTAATATAATACCTTATGTAATAGTTATGTGGTGAATACAGATGTAGTCAGCAGTGTCTGTATCCACTGTATCACATGACCTCGACTGACTCTCTCTCCGACAGATGTCATGTGTGTTCCTGTGGTCCTGAAGAGACACGTTCGCAGTAAGCCCTGGATAAAGCCTGTTTCTCTCCGGCGTGTTGCGTAAGTGACCCGGACACGTTCTGCTCGGCTGGGCAGGAACAGACACATCTCTATAATGCTGATTTTCATTTATCTCTCTCCCTCTGTCTCTCGTTTAAGACTCTAAACCTCTTTTCTCACTGTGCATCTGTTTGTATTATCTATATTTCATCTCTCTTGTTATCTATCCGGTGAAACCCAGATAACAGGGAATGTTCTGGCAAGTTCTTCCAGAAACTTTAATAGAACTGGTCTTTAATAATGTTCTCAAAATAGCTCAAATACATTATCTCATGGAATGTTTTTTTTTCTGATAGGTTTCATTTTTTTAAATGTTTCGACTTGTTCAAAGAACATTCAAATGTAACGTTCCAGTAATGTTTGCAAATATGCTTTAAAGTCCTCCTGTAGTCAATCATTTTACCCCTTAAAACTCATCATTTATCACCAAAATGACATTAAAAAAAAAAATCTTGAAAAAAAATTCTTAATGCCTTAAAATATCTTGACTGTAACTCGACACCCTCGCCTCATTTAGTATGCGCGGTTCTATGAATATGCAAATGAGCCCCGCCTCCACTCACTCAGCTCAGAGATCCACTGGTTGACGATCACACGTTGATCTGATTGGTTACAAGGTAGTTTGTGACGTCAGAAACACCAGCGATTTGTGTTTTTGAGACTGTCTTTGGTTTGCTGCAGTTTTAAGGAGGAAACTTTAAAACACATGTTCGTTAGCTGGGAAACACGACCTGTCTGAGTATGATATCTCTTGAGTCACTTCAGGTGTTTTCCGCGTCAGTATAAAGCAGCGTTGAGCCGGTGTGAGTCTACTAAACGAGACGCCGGTGAGCCCCAGTGAATCACTGAGAGACAGACACACACATCATCTCATCATAAACCTGCCCGACAGAGACCTGACGTACCTGCACAGGTGAGCGCTTCTCCTCATGTTCCCGAGGAGGGATAAAAACAGACCCAGATGAGTCACTGGTAACAGGGAACGTTCGATCAAGGCTCTCTCCAAGTTACGAACAAATGTTCTTTCAGTAACATTAAGAGAATGTTTGTTCAAAGTTATCTGGGCTTTTAAGGGGTCCTCGATAATGATTTCACTTTCTTAAAGGGGTGGTATGATGCCCGTTTCACAAGATGTAAAATAAGCCTCTGATGTCCCCAGAGTGTGTGTGTGAAGTTTCAGCTCTAAATACCCCACAGATATTTTTATATCGCATGTTAAAGTTCTCACTTCTTGAGGGTGAGCAAAAACACAGCGGTTTGTGTCTGTCTCTTTAAATGCAAATGAGCTGCTGCTCCCGGCACAGGGGGCGGAGCTTCAACAGCTTGTGTGTGTGTGTGTGTCAGCAGCTTCAATTACCTCACACAGACACACACTGAAAATTTCAAAAACTTTTAGCCTTTTATGTTCAAACCGGAGTCAGACAATGATGGAGAGACAGAAGTGACAACATGTAGAAGAAACAGGACATCTCTGAACGGTTAGTTGATGAATTTATGAAGCTGATGTGTAGTTATCTTCTAGTCATTGATTAGCATATTCTGTCATGATAATCTATAAATCGTGTTCCGGGGGCGGGGTTTATGTAAATTCTAGGGTTGGTGATGTCACTAACCCGGGAGGAAGCTTGTGTAGTCTCTACCAGCCGTTTGTTGTAGTCCTTAAAAAGCGATTTCTGTAAAAGCAAATATCTCCCTTTGCTCTGAACTTTGAGTAACTTTGCAGATGTTGTTTATGCTCAAACAGTGACATTACACACTAACTAAAGTTAGAAAAGTCAAATCATAATCATATGATAATCATAATCATGAGCATAAACAACATCTGCAAAATTAAACGACGCTCAAAGATCAATGCAGAGAGATATTTGCTTTACAGAAAACGCTTTTTTTTAAGGACTACAACAAACGGCTGGCAGGAACTACAATGAGCTTCTTCCTGGGTTGGTGACATCACTAACCCTAACATTTACATAAACCCCGCCCCCGGGAACTCGCCACAAAGGGGGAGGGGCCATGACGGACTGCTTCAGAGACGGAGGACTTTCATTTTACAGAGAACAGCTTCCAGAAGAGAGACGGAGACGCTCCCATTTTGTTGGGACAATCTATTGTTTAAGGATCACAACTTGTAAGTATGTCATATTATGTGTAGTTGTGTTTTCTATTAACAGTTTCAATTACAAGCTTTCTGTAGTTGCTATGATAGCTGTGATGTAAAGCTTTGTCTCTCCACTAGCCTGCTAACTAACAAACTAACATTACCGTGTTGATGTAGTGTTTACTGGAGCTTTTGTAAGACTGTTCACCGCCCCTTAGGAAAATTATCCATGATTTTGTGATCGATTACTATATGTATTACCATAGTTTTCCGAAAAATATGATTAAATGGTGGATAAAATCGTATCTAAAAAAAAAAAACACACCACTCTGAAATCTGTGCTTGAAATCCGTTCTGCACGATCCGCGTTCGTTAACATTGTCAGGGTCTGAATCGGCACGAAATGGTTTGAAATTGACACAATCGTTAATATTTACATCTGAGTAGAGCTCGCGGTTATGAAGGGGTGGGACAGAGCCAATCACGACACACTGAGCAAGCTAACCAATCACAGCACAGTACGTATTTCATAAGGAGGGGCTTCATCGAAAACGACGTGTTCAACCAGATTGGAGAGAGGAGCTGTAATAATGTAAAATATGTGAAAAATAATGCGTTTTTGAACAATCAAGCATGAAAACATAAGACTTCGTTAAAGGGTATAATAGGACTCCATTAATAAAGTTCTCAAAACGTTAGTATAAAAACAAGTGATGCATCTTTCCCCACAGACTCCCACTGTAAGTGTGTCACTGTAAACCTGATGCTCAAACTTCTCCAGGAGTTCACAGACTAAAATCCGCTCTAATGTCCGTCTCATGTATAATATCCGACATAAAACATCCGGTTTCCTCTGTTGCTGCGGTTGAGCGTCAGATTTTAGCCTGTTTTTCTTCCTGAACTGGATCAAAGGTGCAGAAGTTCCTCTCGTAGTGTCAGAAACACCAAAACCTGGGAACTCAAGCGTCGACGTCGTCCTGGTGTTTGGAACTCTTGTCTCCACGGCAACAGCAGATTCCTGTGATGTCACCGGGGCTGTGGAACGTGATGGAAGCATTCCGCAACACAAAGTGTTTCTTTTACTATTCTTTATACTTTTGTTATTCTTAATAATTATTATTGTTGTGTTCTAATTTTGTTGTTTCACACTATAAACTGAATGTTCAAATAAAGCATAAAAAAAAATACAAAATAATTCCCGAAACACACTTGCTTCCTGCAGAAAACAGGAAGTTTTCGTTATTGGTATATTTTTACAGTTATCTCATTGTATGGAAAATATTTTCATATCTCCTTTCATATAATCTCCTCTCTCTCTCTCTCTCTCTCTCTCTCTCTCTCTCTCACACACACACACTCTCTCTCTCTCTCTCTCTCTCTCTCTCTCTCCTCTCTCTCTCTCTCTCTCTCTCTCTCTCTCTCTCTCTCACACACACTCTCTCTCTCTCACTCTCTCTCTCTCTCTCTCTCTCTCTCTCACTCTCTCTCTCTCTCTCTCTCTCTCTCAGTAGGTTTGAATATTTCATGTTGACAGACTCAGCATTTTCAGACTCTCGCTGACGCATCATTTTCGGGTTCTCCGGGAATCTCTCCTGCTCTGAGGCTTTTCAAGGTCATCCGAACACAGGAATGCTGAAGAAGTGGGCGGGGCTTACTGTCTGTCTGACCAATGACAGATGCTGAAGAGGTGGGCGGGGCTTCCTGTCTGTCTGACCAATGACAGGTGAGAGGCCAATAAATATGAATGCATAATAGAAACACATACTGAGTTGCTATGATTCAACCTTCTTATGAGAGAGATCACAGGTTAACTTTTAATTATAACGGGTATTTTAATGGGTCATTTTAATATTAGTTTAAGTTTTAGTTTTTTTATTTAGTTTTATCAGTTTTAGTTGATTTATTTTGAGTTTGTTTAGTACTTAGACTGAACGAGAAATAATGAGAACTAATGAGAAATGTTGCCTTAGCTTCCCTTAAAACTCATCTTTGATCACTTATTACATATTTAAGCGTTTTTTCCAGGAAAAGAAAGATGTCTTCATGATTAGATAACCTCTCCGTCTCAGTCGACATGAATAATTACACACTTCTGTGGACTTCCATCAGAGCTGCATCTAAATCAGGATGTTTAATGAAAAAATGATTAAAATGAAGTGAGTTTGTGCTTGATGAAAGTTTTATCTTGAAAGAAAAATAATCTTGTTTAACCCTTAGAATGAAGTCGATTTTTTGTTCTTGTTTAGCGCTTGTTCTTGTTGAAGAGACGCTACGCACACGTTCACTTCCACCAGCTCGTGTGTGTGTGAGGCTTTATTGTGTTGAAGGTCATTCGTCAGACGTTAAATAGAGGAAGGATAAGACACAGAACAATGAGAAGCCACTTCCTGTCTTACATCTGCTACTTCCTGTTTAAGGAACACACACCAAAGATAAAGATCTGTGTGTGGAGAGAACAGGTCATCTCTCGTCTCAACCATCACCATATTCCCTCTATATATGATGAAAACATGTCTGACGTTCTCATATGATCCAGTTATGATTACACGGCAAAATATGATCCTCTTCCTCAGAGTTTCTGTCTTGTTTTCTTAACATCATTCTTAAATCAAGAAACATTTACTGGAGAAAAAGCAAAATGTTTTTAAACATGTCATCAATAAAATCCTCACTCCTCAAAATTATCACTTCTGAAAAACTGGACCAACCTGATAATATAATTGGAATGCGTGTTGCAGTGCGTATGCGGTGCAAGACCAGCACGCGCAATAGTGCTTTCACATATGCTGCGTTTGCAGTGCGTGATCCGCAGCTGTACCACAAATACATACTCACTATTTGTATTTCAAATCCAGAAGTTATTAGCATCTTTTATTTAAAAAAAAATTTTTGTCAGCATTGCGATTCTCTTTGTACACACGTATACACTCTTTAAAAGACGTATTCACATTTTAAATACAATTTAAACAACGTATTATTTAATGCATTACTCTTATATAATTATAGGCTATATTAAGTTGCTCAAACAAGTGGTAAAATATTTAACCATGTACTTATATTAAAATCGCATAGCCTACATTTTAAATTAAAACTTAAAATTGACAAAAACAGCAGACTCATACTCTTTCTTTTGCATAATTTAAATCTTTATACAATAAATCTCGCATGTCACAAAGAACTTGTTTTTCCACCTCCACGAATGAGACGAGTGTTATGTTGCCTTGTTGAAATATGTATTTTCCCTTGATCTAGGCTACCCCGGTCTTACGTCTCAGCATTGCGATTCTCTTTGTACACATATACACTCTTTAATAGACGTATGCACGTTTAAACACAATTTAAACAACGTAGGCCTATTATTCAATGCATTACTTCTACTTATATGAAGTTCCTAAAGCAAGTGGTCAAATATTTAACCATAGGCTACTTATATAAAAAAACAGCCGACTCTCATGCCTTTTATTTTATATTTAAATTAATACAATAAATCTTGCATGTCATAAGGAACATGTTTTTCCACCTCCACGAATGAGACGAGATTTGTTCATTATGTCGCCTTGTTGAGGTAAATTGTAGTTTTCCTTGCTTTACCCTGGTCTTAAAGTGAAAATAGTATTTAATTAAATACAATTATGGTGAGATTACTACATTTTATTTAATTAATCGCATTTATGGTGAAATTACAAAAAATTTTGGTCAATCTGTGTTCATGTTGACCACGAAACATGCGCTGTCACTTTAATTCAGCGCGTGCAGCACATGTGCAGCACAGCAGAAATAGACTCGGTGCGGAAACGATCGCGGCACTGCTGTATACGCTCCGCACCTGGAACGGATCGACGGACTGCAACCGCGTGCAGTGTGAAAGCTCTAACCTGTTAACATGGGTACGGAAAAAAATACGCACCCGCTGGCGCATACGCACTGCAAACGGAGTATGTGTGAATGTGAAACGGGCGTTAGATGCTGTCGAATCAAAACAACGTGGGACTACAGTGATTGGATGTCGTGCAGGCAGCGCGCGCGCTCGCTGCATGCATACAGGTGGTGCACATTTTTTTTCACAGATGCAGATAAACTGAGAGCGGCGCGGCCGTGTGGACATTTTTTCCCCCAGTTTTCATGGGAAGTAGCAAGTCTTCTCGAGTCAAAAGGCGCAAGTCCAAGTGAAGTCACGAGTCATTGATGTTAAAGTCCAAGTCGAGTTGCAAGTCTTTGTACATTTTGTCGAGTCGAGTCTGAAGTCATCAAATTCATGACTCGAGTCTGACTCGAGTCCAAGTCACATGACTCGAGTCCACACCTCTGGAGTATAGTAGCGAGAGGCCTGCAGGTGGAGCTGGGAGGAGGAGTATAGTAGCGAGAGGCCTGCAGGTGGAGCTGGGAGGAGGAGTATAGTAGCGAGAGGCCTGCAGGTGGAGCTGGGGAGGAGGAGTATAGTAGCGAGAGGCCTGCAGGTGGAGCTGGGAGGAGGAGTATAGTAGCGAGAGGCCTGAATCCTGCAGGTGGAGCTGGGGAGGAGGAGTATAGTAGCGAGAGGCCTGCAGGTGGAGCTGGGAGGAGGAGTATAGTAGCGAGAGGCCTGCAGGTGGAGCTGGGGAGGAGGAGTATAGTAGCGAGAGGCCTGCAGGTGGAGCTGGGAGGAGGAGTATAGTAGCGAGAGGCCTGCAGGTGGAGCTGGGAGGAGGAGTATAGTAGCGAGAGGCCTGCAGGTGGAGCTGGGGAGGAGGAGTATAGTAGCGAGAGGCCTGCAGGTGGAGCTGGGAGGAGGAGAATAGTAGCGAGAGGCCTGCAGGTGGAGCTGGGAGGAGGAGTATAGTAGCGAGAGGCCTGCAGGTGGAGCTGGGAGGAGGAGAATAGTAGCGAGAGGCCTGCAGGTGGAGCTGGGAGGAGGAGTATAGTAGCGAGAGCTGGGAGGAGGAGAATAGTAGCGAGAGGCCTGCAGGTGGAGCTGGGGAGGAGGAGTATAGTAGCGAGAGGCCTGCAGGTGGAGCTGGGGAGGAGGAGTATAGTAGCGAGAGGCCTGCAGGTGGAGCTGGGAGGAGGAGAATAGTAGCGAGAGGCCTGCAGGTGGAGCTGGGGAGGAGGAGTATAGTAGCGAGAGCTGGGAGGAGGAGAATAGTAGCGAGAGGCCTGCAGGTGGAGCTGGGGAGGAGGAGTATAGTAGCGAGAGGCCTGCAGGTGGAGCTGGGGAGGAGGAGTATAGTAGCGAGAGGCCTGCAGGTGGAGCTGGGAGGAGGAGAATAGTAGCGAGAGGCCTGCAGGTGGAGCTGGGAGGAGGAGAATAGTAGCGAGAGGCCTGCAGGTGGAGCTGGGGAGGAGGAGTATAGTAGCGAGAGGCCTGCAGGTGGAGCTGGGAGGAGGAGAATAGTAGCGAGAGGCCTGCAGGTGGAGCTGGGGAGGAGGAGTATAGTAGCGAGAGGCCTGCAGGTGGAGCTGGGGAGGAGGAGTATAGTAGCGAGAGGCCTGCAGGTGGAGCTGGGAGGAGGAGAATAGTAGCGAGAGGCCTGCAGGTGGAGCTGGGGAGGAGGAGTATAGTAGCGTTACGTTGTGACGTTCACTAAAACGCATCACTAATTACTGGAGTGTTACTCGGTCGCCCTGCAGGAACTGCTGGTCCGTTATTCTACAGCGGAAAACATGCCGATCGCATTCAGTGTGAGTGTAGAGCTACTCATCAGTCCTGCAGTCACATCATCATGACGGCCTTTATTTCTGGAGGCTGTTAATACATTTCACAAATAGTGTGTGAGAGTGTGTGTGTGTGTGTGTGTGTGTGTCTATTTGGGGGGGTGTCTATGTGTGTGTGGTAGAGTAATGTGTGTGTGTGTGTGGTAGAGTGTTTGTGTGTGTGTGTGTGTGTGTGTGTGTGTGTGTGTGGTAGAGTGAATGTGTGTGTGTGTGTGTGTGTGTGTGTGTGTGTGTGTGTGTGTGTGTGTTCACATGTAGGGTCAGAGTGAATGTGTGTGTGTGTGTGTGTGTGTGTGTGTGTGTGTGTGTGTGTGTGTGTTGAGCTGTAGTTCAGGTAAATCTGATCTGTTCTGCTTTACTGTCCTATTTAACTTCAGTGTCGGCGCTGGAGTGGATGATTGACAGTCAGTGGAATATTTAATATTAACTCTGAACTTTCAGAGGATGATGAGGAGAGTTAGTGGAGTGTGTTCAGGTCAGTGCGGATGATGGAGAGGAATGGCTTTCAGATGTCTGTAAATATCTGGAGAAAACTACAATTTAGAAGTCCAGTCAGCTTTATTTACACAGCGAATCAGGACAATATCAGAATCATGATGAAACTTCATCAAACATCAGTCAGATTCTCTCCAGTCTCTCCAGAGCTCGTGCTGTTCATGTGTGTGTGTCAGTGGTGTTCTACGCCTGCGGGCATGAATCTGACAGAACTAATATCACACACACACACACACACACATAAACATGCTTTACGACTGTACGTAATCTGAATTCATGTTTGTCAGGCCAGTTGTTACATGCATCTTAACAACTGATGATGGAAATATTGTTTTCTGTCTTTAATTTGTCATCATTCATCACTGATTGTGAAACTCAAGTGTCTCCGTACGAACAAGGAGACATTTTAGACACTTTTTTAGTTTAGTTTGGTTTTTCACAATATAAAACACACAGAACACTGCAATAAATGATGCTCTTCCTCAGTATTATTGTCTTGTTTTCCAGTACATTAAAGTTAAATGGGTTTTGGCTTAAAACAAAAACACAAAATCTGCCAATGGGGTCAGAATTTATTTATATTTTCACTTTGAATTATTTTTTTGTTCTGATTTTAAGCACAAACTCCCTTCATTTACATACATTTATCCGAAACCAACACTTCATATCTCCAGTGATTCGCTTCTTCTC
>JAJAQA010000017.1:34573274-34598274 GCA_021464565.1 Rutilus rutilus
TCTTCAGTAATGTTTAAACTCTTCAGTAATGTTTAAACTCTTCAGTAATGCTTAAACTCTTCAGTAATGCTTAACTCTTCAGTAATGTTTAAACTCTTCAGTAATGCTTAAACTCTTCAGTAATGTTTAAACTCTTCAGTAATGTTTAAACTCTTCAGTAATGCTTAACTCTTCAGTAATGTTTAAACTCTTCAGTAATGCTTAAACTCTTCAGTAATGCTTAACTCTTCAGTAATGCTTAAACTCTTCAGTAATGCTTAAACTCTTCAGTAATGTTTAAACTCTTCAGTAATGCTTAACTCTTCAGTAATGTTTAAACTCTTCAGTAATGCTTAAACTCTTCAGTAATGCTTAAACTCTTCAGTAATGCTTAAACTCTTCAGTAATGCTTAAACTCTTCAGTAATGTTTAAACTCTTCAGTAATGTTTAAACTCTTCAGTGATGCTTAAACTCTTCAGTAATGCTTAAACTCTTCAGTAATGCTTAACTCTTCAGTAATGTTTAAACTCTTCAGTAATGTTTAAACTCTTCAGTAATGCTTAACTCTTCAGTAATGTTTAAACTCTTCAGTAATGCTTAACTCTTCAGTAATGTTTAAACTCTTCAGTAATGCTTAAACTCTTCAGTAATGTTTAAACTCTTCAGTAATGCTTAAACTCTTCAGTAATGCTTAAACTCTTCAGTAATGTTTAAACTCTTCAGTAATGCTTAACTCTTCAGTAATGTTTAAACTCTTCAGTGATGCTTAACTCTTCAGTAATGTTTAAACTCTTCAGTGATGCTTAAACTCTTCAGTAATGCTTAACTCTTCAGTAATGTTTAAACTCTTCAGTAATGCTTAAACTCTTCAGTAATGCTTAAACTCTTCAGTAATGTTTAAACTCTTCAGTGATGCTTAACTCTTCAGTAATGTTTAAACTCTTCAGTGATGCTTAACTCTTCAGTAATGTTTAAACTCTTCAGTGATGCTTAACTCTTCAGTAATGTTTTAAACTCTTCAGTAATGTTTAAACTCTTCAGTAATGCTTAAACTCTTCAGTAATGCTTTAAACTCTTCAGTAATGTTTAAACTCTTCAGTAATGTTTAAACTCTTCAGTAATGTTTAAACTCTTCAGTAATGTTTAAACTCTTCAGTAATGTTTAAACTCTTCAGTAATGTTTAAAACAATGTTTTCATTCCTCAGCGGGAACAATAGCGTAACGTTCCTGAGCGTCATTGACAGGATCTGAGGAACACCTGTGATTCGCTGATCTCTCATCCGTCACGTGGAGAGCAGAAGCTTCTGAATTATTAACCCGAAGGTCAAAGGTCAGGGCAAGGGTCGCAGGAACACTTCTGAGGGAGAAATCTGATGAGATGCAGCAGGTTTCAGTGTTCGACCGAAGCAACATGAAGGAGCAAACACACTCCTATAGACACATCGAGTGTTTTACGCTCAGTGGCTGTCAGTTCATCAGGAGAAACGCTGGTCTCAGATCAGCCGATGTTCTCGCACAGTGAAGCCGGAGAGTGGAAGTGTTCTGAAACGCTGGTCTCAGATCAGCCGATGTTCTCGTACAGTGAAGCCGAAGAGTGGAAGCGTTCTGAAACGCTGGTCTCAGATCAGCCGATGTTCTCGCACAGTGAAGCCGAAGAGTGGAAGCGTTCTGAAACGCTGGTCTCAGATCAGCCGATGTTCTCGTACAGTGAAGCCGAAGAGTGGAAGCGTTCTGAAACGCTGGTCTCAGATCAGCCGATGTTCTCGTACAGTGAAGCCGAAGAGTGGAAGCGTTCTGAAACGCTGGTCTCAGATCAGCCGATGTTCTCGTACAGTGAAGCCGGAGAGTGGAAGGAAGCGTTCTGAAACGCTGGTCTCAGATCAGCCGATGTTCTCGTACAGTGAAGCCGAAGAGTGGAAGCGTTCTGAAACGCTGGTCTCAGATCAGCCGATGTTCTCGTACAGTGAAGCCGAAGAGTGGAAGCGTTCTGAAACGCTGGTCTCAGATCAGCCGATGTTCTCGTACAGTGAAGCCGGAGAGTGGAAGGAAGCGTTCTGAAACGCTGGTCTCAGATCAGCCGATGTTCTCGTTCAGTGAAGCCGAAGAGTGGAAGCGTTCTGAAACGCTGGTCTCAGATCAGCCGATGTTCTCGCACAGTGAAGCCGAAGAGTGGAAGCGTTCTGAAACGCTGGTCTCAGATCAGCCGATGTTCTCGTACAGTGAAGCCGGAGAGTGGAAGCGTTCTGAAACGCTGGTCTCAGATCAGCCGATGTTCTCGTACAGTGAAGCCGAAGAGTGGAAGCGTTCTGAAACGCTGGTCTCAGATCAGCCGATGTTCTCGTACAGTGAAGCCGAAGAGTGGAAGCGTTCTGAAACGCTGGTCTCAGATCAGCCGATGTTCTCGTACAGTGAAGCCGAAGAGTGGAAGCGTTCTGAAACGCTGGTCTCAGATCAGCCGATGTTCTCGTACAGTGAAGCCGAAGAGTGGAAGCGTTCTGAAACGCTGGTCTCAGATCAGCCGATGTTCTCGTTCAGTGAAGCCGAAGAGTGGAAGCGTTCTGAAACGCTGGTCTCAGATCAGCCGATGTTCTCGTTCAGTGAAGCCGAAGAGTGGAAGCGTTCTGAAACGCTGGTCTCAGATCAGCCGATGTTCTCGTTCAGTGAAGCCGAAGAGTGGAAGCGTTCTGAAACGCTGGTCTCAGATCAGCCGATGTTCTCGTACAGTGAAGCCGGAGAGTGGAAGCGTTCTGAAACGCTGGTCTCAGATCAGCCGATGTTCTCGTTCAGTGAAGCCGAAGAGTGGAAGCGTTCTGAAACGCTGGTCTCAGATCAGCCGATGTTCTCGCACAGTGAAGCCGAAGAGTGGAAGCGTTCTGAAACGCTGGTCTCAGATCAGCCGATGTTCTCGCACAGTGAAGCCGAAGAGTGGAAGCGTTCTGAAACGCTGGTCTCAGATCAGCCGATGTTCTCGCACAGTGAAGCCGGAGAGTGGAAGCGTTCTGAAACGCTGGTCTCAGATCAGCCGGTGTTGTCGTACAGTGAAGCCGAAGAGTGGAAGCGTTCTGAAACGCTGGTCTCAGATCAGCCGATGTTCTCGTTCAGTGAAGCCGAAGAGTGGAAGCTAAATGAAACGCTGGTCTCAGATCAGCCGATGTTCTCGTACAGTGAAGCCGGAGAGTGGAAGCGTTCTGAAACACTGGTCTCAGATCAGCCGATGTTCTTGTACAGTGAAGCCGAAGAGTGGAAGCGTTCTGAAACGCTGGTCTCAGATCAGCCGATGTTCTCGTTCAGTGAAGCCGAAGAGTGGAAGCGTTCTGAAACGCTGGTCTCAGATCAGCCGATGTTCTCGTACAGTGAAGCCGAAGAGTGGAAGTGTTCTGAAACGCTGGTCTCAGATCAGCCGATGTTCTCGTACAGTGAAGCCGAAGAGTGGAAGCGTTCTGAAACGCTGGTCTCAGATCAGCCGATGTTCTCGTTCAGTGAAGCCAAAGAGTGGAAGCGTTCTGAAACGCTGGTCTCAGATCAGCCGATGTTCTCACACAGTGAAGCCGAAGAGTGGAAGCGTTCTGAAACGCTGGTCTCAGATCAGCCGATGTTCTCAGCCGATGTTCTCGCACAGTGAAGCCGAAGAGTGGAAGCGTTCTGAAACGCTGGTCTCAGATCAGCCGATGTTCTCGCACAGTGAAGCCGAAGAGTGGAAGCGTTCTGAAACGCTGGTCTCAGATCAGCCGATGTTCTCGCACAGTGAAGCCGAAGAGTGGAAGCGTTCTGAAACGCTGGTCTCAGATCAGCCGATGTTCTCGTACAGTGAAGCCGGAGAGTGGAAGCGTTCTGAAACGCTGGTCTCAGATCAGCCGATGTTCTCGTTCAGTGAAGCCGGAGAGTGGAAGCGTTCTGAAACGCTGGTCTCAGATCAGCCGATGTTCTCGCACAGTGAAGCCGAAGAGTGGAAGCGTTCTGAAACGCTGGTCTCAGATCAGCCGATGTTCTCGCACAGTGAAGCCGAAGAGTGGAAGCGTTCTGAAACGCTGGTCTCAGATCAGCCGATGTTCTCGTACAGTGAAGCCGAAGAGTGGAAGCGTTCTGAAACGCTGGTCTCAGATCAGCCGATGTTCTCGTACAGTGAAGTCGAAGAGTGGAAGCGTTCTGAAACGCTGGTCTCAGATCAGCCGATGTTCTCGTACAGTGAAGCCGAAGAGTGGAAGCGTTCTGAAACGCTGGTCTCAGATCAGCCGATGTTCTCGTACAGTGAAGCCGAAGAGTGGAAGCGTTCTGAAACGCTGGTCTCAGATCAGCCGATGTTCTCGTTCAGTGAAGCCGAAGAGTGGAAGCGTTCTGAAACGCTGGTCTCAGATCAGCCGATGTTCTCACACAGTGAAGCCGAAGAGTGGAAGCGTTCTGAAACGCTGGTCTCAGATCAGTCGATGTTCTCACACAGTGAAGCCGAAGAGTGGAAGCGTTCTGAAACGCTGGTCTCAGATCAGCCGATGTTCTCGTTCAGTGAAGCTGAAGAGTGGAAGTGTTCTGAAACGCTGGTCTCAGATCAGCCGATGTTCTCACACAGTGAAGCCGAAGAGTGGAAGTGTTCTGAAACGCTGGTCTCAGATCAGCCGATGTTCTCGCACAGTGAAGCCGAAGAGTGGAAGCGTTTTGAAACGCTGGTCTCAGATCAGCCGATGTTCTCGTACAGTGAAGCCGAAGAGTGGAAGTGTTCTGAAACGCTGGTCTCAGATCAGCCGATGTTCTCGCACAGTGAAGCCGAAGAGTGGAAGTGTTCTGAAACGCTGGTCTCAGATCAGCCGATGTTCTCGCACAGTGAAGCCGAAGAGTGGAAGCGTTCTGAAACGCTGGTCTCAGATCAGCCGATGTTCTCGTTCAGTGAAGCCGAAGAGTGGAAGCGTTCTGAAACGCTGGTCTCAGATCAGCCGATGTTCTCGCACAGTGAAGCCGAAGAGTGGAAGTGTTCTGAAACGCTGGTCTCAGATCAGCCGATGTTCTCACACAGTGAAGCCGAAGAGTGGAAGCGTTCTGAAACGCTGGTCTCAGATCAGCCGATGTTCTCGCACAGTGAAGCCGAAGAGGAAGCGTTCTGAAACGCTGGTCTCAGATCAGCCGATGTTCTCGCACAGTGAAGCCGAAGAGTGGAAGCGTTCTGAAACGCTGGTCTCAGATCAGCCGATGTTCTCGTACAGTGAAGCCGAAGAGTGGAAGCGTTCTGAAACGCTGGTCTCAGATCAGCCGATGTTCTCGCACAGTGAAGCCGAAGAGTGGAAGCGTTCTGAAACGCTGGTCTCAGATCAGCCGATGTTCTCGTTCAGTGAAGCCGAAGAGTGGAAGCGTTCTGAAACGCTGGTCTCAGATCAGCCGATGTTCTCGTTCAGTGAAGCCGAAGAGTGGAAGTGTTCTGAAACGCTGGTCTCAGATCAGCCGATGTTCTCGTTCAGTGAAGCCGAAGAGTGGAAGCGTTCTGAAACGCTGGTCTCAGATCAGCCGATGTTCTCGTTCAGTGAAGCCGAAGAGTGGAAGCGTTCTGAAACGCTGGTCTCAGATCAGCCGATGTTCTCGTTCAGTGAAGCCGAAGAGTGGAAGTGTTCTGAAACGCTGGTCTCAGATCAGCCGATGTTCTCGTACAGTGAAGCCGAAGAGTGGAAGTGTTCTGAAACGCTGGTCTCAGATCAGCCGATGTTCTCGTACAGTGAAGCCGAAGAGTGGAAGCGTTCTGAAACGCTGGTCTCAGATCAGCCGATGTTCTCGTACAGTGAAGCCGAAGAGTGGAAGCGTTCTGAAACGCTGGTCTCAGATCAGCCGATGTTCTCGTTCAGTGAAGCCGAAGAGTGGAAGTGTTCTGAAACGCTGGTCTCAGATCAGCCGATGTTCTCGTTCAGTGAAGCCGAAGAGTGGAAGCGTTCTGAAACGCTGGTCTCAGATCAGCCGATGTTCTCGTTCAGTGAAGCCGAAGAGTGGAAGTGTTCTGAAACGCTGGTCTCAGATCAGCCGATGTTCTCGTTCAGTGAAGCCGGAGAGTGGAAGCGTTCTGAAACGCTGGTCTCAGATCAGCCGATGTTCTCGCACAGTGAAGCCGGAGAGTGGAAGTGTTCTGAAACGCTGGTCTCAGATCAGCCGATGTTCTCGCACAGTGAAGCCGGAGAGTGGAAGCGTTCTGAAACGCCTGAGCCGAAGTCTCCAGTTAATCTCATTTCTGTCCGTACGAAACCACTTACACTTTCAGAGAGAAGAGCTAGAATTGAAGCTGTGCTTCAGACGTGCTGTACAGTTGTGTTGTGTTCTGTTGTGTTGTGTACAGGTGTGTTGTGTTGTGTTGTGTTGTGTACAGTTGTGTACAGGTGTGTTGCGTTGTGTTGTGTACAGTTGTGTTGTGTTGTGTACAGTTGTGTTGTGTTGTGTACAGTTGTGTTGTGTTGTGTTTGTGTTGTGGTTCTTGTTTCCCTATGTTCCTCAGTTTGTTGATTAGCTTCTGTTTACCTGTCTCTCATTAATGATCTCATTAGTTCCGTGTGTTTAAACTCTGAGTTCTGCTTCTGTTCTCGTTAGCGTAACGTTTGGTTGTTTCTCTCTGAGAGAGCGAGAGAGTGTGTGTGGGTATGTGTGTGTGTGAGAGAGAGAGAGAGAGAGAGAGAGAGAGAGAGAGTGTGTGTGTGTGTGTGTGTGTGTGTGTGTGTGTGTGAGAGAGAGAGAGAGAGAGAGAGAGAGAGAGAGAGAGAGAGTGTGTGTGTGTGTGTGTGTGTGTGTGTGTGTGTGTGTGTGAGTGTGTTCATGCCACGACAAGTTCTCCTGCTTCCGTCTCTGTGAACAGGGAATGACGGGAATTTTTTTACTGAAACTCTGGGATGTGAGAAATGTTGACATTGAACGTGAAAGTATTGATTATATCCGGCGTCTCAAGCTGATCGATCACGGTATTGATCACAGATCCTGGAACACTAATGCCTTTACAATCAAACAATTACAACATCAACAACACAATACTGCTGCTTTTAACCACACACACACACACGTGCATTTTCTAGCCTGTCTGTCTGTCTGTCTGTGTTGACTAGTGTAGACATACACCACTGGACTGACTGACAGACAGATGAGTGTTTAATTCTTATTGGATGGGTGTTTGTTTATGTTTATGTGTGTGTTTGTTGCATGTTTAAATAAAAATAAAAATGGTCTTTAAAAAAAAAAAGAATAAGAGAGAGGTATGTATGTGTTGCACGTGTTGTGTGTGTGTGTGTGTGTGAGAGAGAGAGAGAGAGAGAGAGAGAGGCTCCGCCCCCTATGCAGGAGTTTCGTCGCGTTGCTTCAGTCTGATCAGATCACAGTCACGCACTGCCTCTCTCTCTCTCTCTCTCTTTCACACACACACTCTCTCTGTGAATGAACACACACACTCGTGTCTTCTGTGTGGATCTAGTTGCTCAGATGTGTCTCAGTCTCTGCTGTCTGCTGTTCCACTGCAGGTGAGTTAGCGATCTGTTCTGTCCTGTCACGCGTGGTTCTATAATAAACCAGAACGCATCTTTGATCTGGATCCGCAGAACCGGATTAAGATTCAGATCGATTCCAAACGGACGCGCGCATCTGGTTTATGATGTTGATTTCAGATTCATTCATTCATTCATTCATTGATGTGAACGTGGATTTGACTCAAAGCGGACACCGTATGGACTCGCCCTTTAACGCGTGTTTATGATGGTCTAACGTGTTTCTGAACGCGCGTGCGACGCGATGTAACGCGCGCACTTGTGTTGTTGATTGACATTCCAATTTCTGTAGCGTGTAAACAGATGTGAACTTGTTTCCGACACGGAATTAAAAATAAAATTGTAATTGCTACTTTTTAAATCTCACAATCAATTAATGTGACATTTTCTCGCAATTGCAAGGTTTATAACCTATCTCACAATTCTGACTTTTTTAAAGTCCAAATTCCAAGATATACAATCGCAATATTGAATTAAATTCTGCAGAAAAAGAAAAAATAATAATCCGTGGCGAAAACAACCTTCCATAGAAATTTGATTGTGTAATCTGATAATCAATTTACCATGGTAATTATAGTTTCTACCATGCAATATTTGCTATTGTTATTATGATTGTGAGCTTGACTGGATCTTCAACCAAGATTAAGATTCTCCGTCTTTGTTTGGTTTAGTTTGTTTGTTGTTTTCTGGTTATACAACCACATGTTCACAACATTTACTGTATAACTCTGGTTCTGATGTAAAAAAAATCACCATGTTAAGTTATGTTTTGACTCTTTTAAATCGATGGATTCATGCTGAACTAGTCTGAACCAAGTCCTCGCATGTATATGAAACACATTTGTCTGATTTGATTATGAGTTTAACACACTCCTGCATGTTTGATCTGCCTGACAGTGAATGTGAGTCAGTGTTCAGGTGTGTTTGACACTCAGGAAGAGTGTGAGGTTCTCGTCGGCGTTCCCTTCCCCCTGCTCAGCATCTGAAGGCCAAAACACTCATTGTTCACAAGTGTTTTCAGCAGCTGTGGGAACAAAGAGCTTCTCCTTCTCCTGTTGTGTCTTGGGTTTTGACTTGTCAAACTTGTTGCCAGTGAGTCTAACGGCGCGACTCGACCCACATTCCCCTCGACACTCGACCTGCCCAGAGCAAACCCTGAGCAAACACTGAGCAAACCCTGAGCAAACACTTAACCTGCGTCCGACTCTTTACCAGGCTTTACGTGTCATTAAACTTCTGCTAGTCGAAGATTAAGAGCTGATTCTGGATCACCTGGAGTATAAATGGCTGATATATGGAATATTCATGATATATTTTTTTGCTGCTGATGTAAAACTAAGCAACATTTGATCCTCTCTTTATTTAGATATTTAGGCCTGGTTTCACAGACAGGGTTTAGATTAAGCCAGGATTAGGCTTTAGTTTAACTAGATAAAAAAGTTTGTAGACAAACTTTAAGTTGACCAAAGAGTTTGAAGAAGTTGAAGTTTAAAGTAGTTTAAAGCTTAAAGTTTGATTGATAGATAGATAGATACTTTGCTGCCGTGATTTACCACGATTTATCTTGTTGCTAGCTTGATTTAGCATGATTTACCACCTTGCTAGCATTATTTACCATGATTTACTACATTGCTAGCATGATTTACCACGTTGCTAGCATGTTTTACCATGATTTACCACATTGCTAGCATGATTTACCATGATTTACCCCAATGCTGGCATGATTTACCACGTTGCTAACATGATTTACTATGATTTACTACTTTGCTAGCATGATTTACCACGTTGTTAGCATGATTTACCATGATTTACCACATTGCTAGCATGATTTACCACGTTGCTTGCTAGCATGATTTAACACGTTGCTAGCATGATTTACCATGATTTACCACGTTGCTAGCATGATTTACCATGTTGCTTGCTAGCATTATTTTAACACGTTGCTTGATAGCATGATTTACCACGTTGCTAGCATGATTTACCACGTTGCTAGCATGATTTACCACGTTGCTTGCTAGCATGATTTAACACGTTGCTAGCATGATTTACCACGTTGCTAGCATGATTTAACACGTTGCTAGCATGATTTACCACGTAATTTACAAGATTAAATGAGTTTAAGACGCTTAAAGTTAAAAAGCTTTCAGTTAAAACAGCTCATTTAACTGGGACGAGTTTACGCCTCATCTGTGAAACCGGGGAAAACGTTAGATTAGATAGTTTCTATCAGACTGTTTTCATTTATGAATCTAGCTCTGCACTTCAAAAAAAAATCTGTTAAATTTACGGCAAAAAACGGCAGCTGAGGTGGCCAATTTACTGTAAAAAATACAGTAGCAACATTTTAGGTTTTACAGACTTAAAAAGTAAAAAAAGAAAAAAAATATTTCAGTAAAAAATGTATTTCACTATCTGATATAATGTTAATTTACAGATCTATTGAAGTACTAATATCTGTTTGGTACTATTGTAAAACACTGACAACCACCAATCACAGCAGAGATGAGTCACATGATCAATCAAAGCTCGTCACACGCAGCTTTTCCTCAAGAAAGTTAATAATATATAGCGTCATTCACACAATCATGGTAACTAACACACGACATTTTAATTTCTGAATAACATTAATGTAACATTGATTAGAAAAAAACATGAAGAAACAGTTATTTCAACAAAAATACATCAAATGTGAAGTGTCACGCAGGGAATTCTGGGAATGTCAATATACGGTTTTTCACTGTAAATTATACAATGACTTGTTCTTTTTTTTTACTTCTGTAAATTTAACGGTGTTTTACTCAAACGTACGGTTAGATCTATCACAGTTATTCACCGTATATACTACGGACACTTTAACTAATTAACAGGTTTTCACCGTCTTTTACCGTTAAAATCGCGATTTTACGGTATTTTTACAGTATGGTCCATGATGCAACTCTTTAACGTTGCAAAATACGCAACAAATTGCGCAAATATTTACTCGCTGTAACACATGAACGGTTGCATTTGGTCACACAATTTGGTATACATTTGGTCTGCTAGCGTTTGGTCTGCTAGCGTTTGGTCTGCTAGCGTCTCTGCGCGAGGACTCGCTCTGCAGGATCTGTTGCAGACGCAGTTGCTGAGAGTATTTAAAGACAGCGCTGGTTAAAACAGGAAATAATGTGCGGTTTAAAATAACACTCGTGAAGCTCTGAGCATCTGATCTCACACACACACACACACACACACACACACACACCTCAGCTTTTCCATGTTTCTCTCTGGGAGAGTTCAGTCTCAGGTAATGATTCATTTTCCTTTGGAAATAATGGAGATTGTCGGCCATAAAGATGATTCTTTTAGAGACTCATTTCCAGAGTCATCGTCACTCTTTCCATGAGTTAAAGAGGATCTATCATGCTTTCATCTGTGTTTAGTGTGTGATGTTGCTGTTTATTCTCTATATCAGAGTCAGTGTTCCTGAACTCCTGAAACGCCTCCACTGTACATGTCACAATATTATTCCTCATTATAATAATTAATGCGCAGAATAAAGGGGCGGGGCCTGGTTGAGTTAGTTAGTAGTGTGTTAAACTGGCAGTTACGGGAAGGGGCGGGACATTTCCCAAAACACACTCGACCAATCACAACACACTGCTCCAGCCGACCAATCAGAGCACAGTGTGCTTTTCAGAAGGAGGGGCTTCATAGAGACAGGAAGTAAACAGAGCGTTCCTGACAGACTGGGAAGAGAGGAGCCGCAACAATGGAGAATATGAGGAGAATAATCAACATTCAAGCAGGAAAACCTGTTCTAGTAGAGCCTGAAACATCATCAAGCGTTAAATGGCCTCTGAAGTCTCCAGACAGTGCAAACACGTCTGTCCGCGTGAGCTTCGCACTGGCGCTCGTGTCAGGTGTGCGATGAGACGCGGTAACGCTGTTGTGGTGTAAAGCTCACCGTGGTGCGAGTCTCCCCTCACATTCCTCACATTCCGACGTGAGAACGCATTCCGGAGGCGAGCTGAAGAACTGAAGAGCCTCTAATTCTGGTGGCCTGGGAAAGTGGCGTTAGAGATGGACGAGGTCAACGACCTATTGACCTTCAGGCTGTTGCTGTTGAATCAGGAGCAAAACCTTTAAAGAACAAGCTACAATCCACATGTACATATGGTTTAGGATCGATTATATGAAATATTCACTATATATATATATATCAGTCAAACCAAAAACTATTCAGACACCAGATATAATTGTTGATATTGTTCCACTAGTGTGATCAGGACACTATAGGTCAGTTATGTAAGTGAGGAGAGCAGAATAGTGTGAGACAGTCTAACAGAAGGACGGACAAAACCAGTCAAATATCAACTGAGTTCATAACTCTTGAGTTCTGCTCATATTTTAGTACCATTTTCGAAACTATAGCGAATAAACTGATAATGTGAGAAATGTTGAAGGTGTCTGAATAAATTTAGGTTTGACTGTATATATAGTATGAAATAATTTGCTGTTATGTCATTACTAAGAGTTTAAGAAGTCATTACTGTAAAACCATTTCAGAGTAGAGGAGAGAGTTGTCACACACTGGTTTTAAACACTTCCACACATTCCAGAATGACGAAACTCAGTGCATTTACTAGTTTCCATATCAACACTATTGAGAAAAAATTGCGCCAAAATTAAGAAATCTTTGGAAGATTGTAAATTTCTTACTTATGCTAATTTTTCATCTGTTTTCTGTGTTTATTTTAAATTAGACAAATCTGATATTATTTTAATCTTATATCTGTTATTTAAAAGTTGATATGGTTCTTTAATGCTGATCTAACAGCAGAAACACTCGCCGCAGTTGCGCAGGCGGGGCATGTTGTCACACTGCGTTACAATGAGCCGCTATTAGAACTATGATATTCTATTCTATACTTGTATGAATTCTATTGAGAAACCATGAGAAAAGATGAATTAAGACTGAGAGTCAATGTTCAGAAATGATTCATTATTATGTTTTGAACTGTGCTGTATCGCTGTGTTTTAGCAGTGTGTTTGTTGTTAAAAAAAAACTATAAAAAAAAGCCATTTTAATAAAAAAAAGTTAATACTTGTATTTTTTGGGGAAAATATATTAGTTTGTCTTGTATATTTTTTGATTAGATCAGATAACATTTTAATCTGTCAGATGTTCATGTTATGAACCATGTTGTCACATTTCACTTCCATTCTTTCAGGGTAAATCAAGAAACAAGTCTACACTGTATTAATGAAACAAAACCACACAATTGTACTAGACGTGTGAAATTAATGTGGGGGGAAATAAATACTCTGAACCTGAAGTAGGTTTACACAAACTGAGAAAGTCAAAAAAGCGTTAGGCATATATATATATATATGATCAACATTGAATTATATGTTTTTAAATGTTTGGTCCAGCCATTTCTCCGCATGTTTGGACTGAATTAGTTTGATGAGTTTCATTATTCAGGCTGTGGTTGAGTTCGTGTGATGCGTGAGGTCTAACCACAGGAAAGCTTTCTATAAAGGCAGGGACGAGGAACGGGAGGAGAGGATTTGCACCTTTTGTTTTTCACTAGCAAGCGTGAAGTACTTTCATCTGATCATTTAGACCAAAGTCTCTTACACAACTGCATTTCCCCGTCACAAACACACTTTAAAGGAGGGGTGGCAAACATATAAACCAGCTTTCCTTCAAAATCATCAGAACTTTTATTGGTTACACTTTATTTTAAGGTGTCATTGTTACAGTGTAATTGTATATTTAAGTACTGAGTAATATTAAGTAACTACGGCGTTATAAATATATGAACTAAATTAATAACTTTTTTACAACAGAAATGAACCATCACTGAACTTACTTAAGCTGGACTGAGATAATAATAATTGTTGCATTATTTTCCTCTTATCTCTGTAAAGCTGCTTTGAAACACTGTATTGTAAAAAGCACTATATAAATAAAGGTGACTTGGCTGTAAAATAAAGTGTAACCCTTTTGTCCGGTGTTTTCCAGGTTTGGAGGCTGCTGATGTCCTGAGCTGGTCTGTTCCTCGGACTATGAGCGACCCGTCTCGGCCGGTTCCGCCCAGTCGAGTCCGATCAGACGGCATCTCGAGGTGTGTGTTAAGATGTCTGCGTGTGGAGAGTTTGCAGAACACGTGTGGAAACCAGGCTCGTGTAAGAACTGCTTCCATCCTCGCAGCGCCCACCGACAGACTGGACCAGAACGAGTGCGAACGAGTGTGATCGGGGACGACGAGGATGGGGTGACGTCGCTCTCTCCGTATAGCAAACCCACCATCGCTGTCAGACCCACCATGATGAACATCGACGTCACAGCGGAGATCAAGACGGACGTCAACATGAACACAGAACAGGTGACTGAGTTATTACACTGAGTTACACTGAGTTACACTGAACTACACTGAGTTACTCTGAGTTACACTGAATTACTCTGAATTACACTGAACTACACTGAGTTACTCTGAGTTACACTGAACTACACTGAGTTACTCTGAACTACTCTGAGTTACTCGGAGTTACACTGAACTACTCTGAGTTACACTGAACTACACTGAGTTACTCTGAACTACTCTGAGTTACTCTGAGTTACACTGAACTACACTGAGTTACTCTGAGTTACACTGAACTACACTGAGTTACTCTGAACTACTCTGAGTTACTCGGAGTTACACTGAACTACTCTGAGTTACACTGAACTACACTGAGTTACTCTGAGTTACACTGAACTACTCTGAGTTATTCTGAGTTACACTGAACTACACTGAGTTACTCTGAGTTACACTGTGACTGAACTACACTGAGTTACTCTGAGTTACTCTGAGTTACACTGAACTACTCTGAGTTACTCTGAGTTACACTGAACTACACTGAGTTACTCTGAGTTACTCTGAGTTACACTGAACTACACTGAGTTACACTGAGTTACTCTGAATTACACTGAGTTACACTGAGTTACTCTGAATCACACTGAGTTACACTGAGTTACTCTGAATTACACTGAACTACACTGAGTTACTCTGAACTACTCTGAGTTACTCTGAGTTACACTGAACTACACTGAGTTACTCTGAGTTACACTGAACTACACTGAGTTACTCTGAACTACTCTGAGTTACACTGAACTACTCTGAGTTATTCTGAGTTACACTGAACTACACTGAGTTACTCTGAGTTACACTGTGACTGAACTACACTGAGTTACTCTGAGTTACTCTGAGTTACACTGAACTACTCTGAGTTACTCTGAGTTACACTGAACTACACTGAGTTACTCTGAGTTACTCTGAGTTACACTGAACTACACTGAGTTACACTGAGTTACTCTGAATTACACTGAGTTACACTGAGTTACTCTGAATCACACTGAGTTACACTGAGTTACTCTGAATTACACTGAACTACACTGAGTTACTCTGAACTACTCTGAGTTACTCTGAGTTACACTGAACTACACTGAGTTACTCTGAGTTACACTGAACTACACTGAGTTACTCTGAACTACTCTGAGTTACACTGAACTACTCTGAGTTATTCTGAGTTACACTGAACTACTCTGAGTTACTCTGAGTTACACTGAACTACTCTGAGTTACTCTGAGTTACACTGAACTACACTGAGTTACACTGAGTTACTCTGAATTACTCTGAATTACACTGAGTTACTCTGAGTTACACTGAACTACACTGAGTTACTCTGAATTACACTGAGTTACACTGAGTTACTCTGAATCACACTGAGTTACACTGAGTTACTCTGAATTACTCTGAGTTACCCTGAGTTACACTGAACTACACTGAGATGCAATGAGTTGCAATGAGTTACACTGAGTTACACTGAGTTGCAATGAGTTACACTGAATCACACTGAGTTACACTGAGTTACACTGAGTTACTCTGAATTACTCTGAATTACCCTGAGTTACCCTGAGTTACACTGAACTACACTGAGATACACTGAGTTGCAATGAGTTGCAATGAGTTACACTGAATCACACTGAGTTACACTGAGTTACACTGAGTTACTCTGAATTACCCTGAGTTACCCTGAGTTACACTGAACTACACTGAGTTACACTGAACTACACTGAGTTACACTGAGTTACACTGAATCACACTGAGTTACACTGAGTTACTCTGAATTACTCTGAGTTACCCTGAGTTACACTGAACTACACTGAGATACACTGAGTTGCAATGAGTTACACTGAGTTACACTGAACTACACTGAGTTACACTGAATCACACTGAGTTACACTGAGTTACTCTGAATTACTCTGAGTTACCCTGAGTTACACTGAGTTACACTGAACTACACTGAGTTACACTGAACTACACTGAGTTACACTGAGTTACACTGAACTACACTGAGTTACACTGAGTTACACTGAATCACACTGAGTTACACTGAGTTACACTGAGTTACACTGAGTTGCAATGAGTTACACTGAATCACACTGAGTTACACTGAGTTACTCTGAATTACTCCGAATTACCCTGAGTTACCCTGAGTTACACTGAACTACACTGAGATACACTGAGTTGCAATGAGTTGCAATGAGTTACACTGAATCACACTGAGTTACACTGAGTTACACTGAGTTACTCTGAATTACTCTGAATTACCCTGAGTTACCCTGAGTTACACTGAACTACACTGAGTTACACTGAACTACACTGAGTTACACTGAATCACACTGAGTTACACTGAGTTACTCTGAATTACTCTGAATTACCCTGAGTTACACTGAACTACACTGAGATACACTGAGTTGCAATGAGTTACACTGAGTTACACTGAGTTACACTGAACTACACTGAGTTACACTGAACTACACTGAGTTACACTGAACTACACTGAGTTACACTGAGTTACACTGAACTACACTGAGTTACACTGAGTTACACTGAATCACACTGAGTTACACTGAGTTACTCTGAATTACTCTGAGTTACCCTGAGTTACACTGAACTACACTGAGATACACTGAGTTGCAATGAGTTACACTGAGTTACACTGAGTTACACTGAACTACACTGAGTTACACTGAACTACACTGAGTTACACTGAGTTACACTGAACTACACTGAGTTACACTGAATCACACTGAGTTACACTGAGTTACTCTGAATTACTCTGAATTACCCTGAGTCTTCTTCTTCGAGTCCGTTGCAATTTCAGATGTCGTTCTGCCAATATCTGGCGCAGGTCACAGCTGATGGGGTCGGTTCAGCCAGGTCCTGGGGGCTGCACTGGGGGGCGTTTTCACACTCCAGTAGATGAGACATTGTCTGAACTGCTCCACAGCTACATGTGTCATCTGTCTGGTGGTTCCATGTTTTCATAAGTGCTTTGCACCTCCCCTGTTCCACTCGTAGTCTGTTGAGGGTCTTCCAGGTTAGCCATGGGAGGTCGTGCCCGCTGGCGAGACATTCAGTCGGGGTGATTCCTCTCTCCATCCAATCCTGGGCTCGTGTAGTTAGCTGGTTCCAGTCATCTTTCCAAATGTTGGTCCTTGCTATTTTTTTGGTTGTCTGGAGAAGTGGGACTGTCAGCAGGAAACTGGCTCTCGATTTCAAACGAGGTGGGGGTGCAATGTGTCCGTGCAGGGGGTGCCTGGTGTCAAACTCCTGTGTTCTCCGCTCGTCTTGGGCAATGATGGATCGTCTGATGTAGGGGGGGGCAATGCCAGCTAGAGCATAGAGGCACGGGACTGGCGTTGTCTTTATACATCCCGTGATAATGCGGCAGGTGTCGTTGAGGGCTATGTCAATCAGTTTGGTATGGTGGGAGCGGCTCCAGCTTGAGCACGCGTATTCGGCTGTGGAGAAGCACAGGGCTAGGGCAGTTGCACGGATGGTTGATGGATCGGCACCCCATTTTGAGTTTACCAGTTTGCGCAGAATGTTGTTGCGAGTGTTGATCTTGGCTTTGGTATTCTGGAGGTGAGTTTTGAAAGAGAGTGTCCTGTCGAGTGTGACTCCCAGGTACACAGGGTGAGGGTGGTTGAAGAGTTTGTGGCCATCCCATGGGATGCTCAGTTCTTTTTTCGCATCTCGATTTTTGAGATGGAAGCTGCATAGTTGAGTTTTTGATGGGTTCGGTTTCAGGTGGTTGTTTTTGTAGTAGGTTGACATCTCTTGAAGGGCATTTTCCAGGGCCGCCTCAATCTTCTGGAAGTTCTCCTGTTGGGTGGTGATGCAGAGATCATCCGCATAAATAAAGCGGCGGCATTGTGAGTGAAGTGGTTGGTCATTAGTGTAGATGTTTGAAGAGGAGTGGGGCCAGTACACTGCCTTGTGGTAGTCCGTTCTTTTGGGCTTTCCATTTGCTCTTCTTGTCATTTAATTGGACAAAGAAGCGCCTGTTGTTGAGGAGGCTTTTGATGATTTGGCACAGGTCGAGGTCACCAGTCATGTCAAAAAGTTTCCTAATCATGGTGCGGTGCTGGACTGTATCGTAGGCAGCAGTAAGATCTATGAAAGCTGCTCCAGTGATGAGTTTACACTCAAAACCATCCTCAATATGTTGGGTGAGGTTCAATAGCTGCCCAGCACAGGAGCGACCAGGACGGAAACCAGCTTGATCTTTAGTAAGCTTGGAGTCTATAACTGGCATAAGGCGTTGGAGTAATAGCCTCTCATAGAGCTTGTAGGTGATGCAGAGGAGTGAAATTGGTCTGTAGCTCTTTGGGGATGATGGGTCCTTTCCAGGTTTGAGAATTGCGACTATCTTGGCCTTTCTCCATGCCGGAGGGATTATTTTCTCTGCCATGCATGAGTTCAACATTTCTAGGAGCCAGGTCTTTGCTTTAGGTCCCAGGTGCTGTATCATTTCCGTCAGTACGTCGTCGGTTCCTGCTGCTTTCCCAGGTTTCAGCATGTTCATTGCAGCTTCCAGTTCTTGTGGATCGAATGGCTTGGTAAGTGCTCTGGCTGGTTGTGGGTGGTCCGGTACCGCTGTCCGGCGGTATTCTCCTGTGGGTCTGCGCCGGTTTTGGCTGCGACCGTTTGCCACCAGCTGTGCTGCAACTGCGTTTGCTGTGACTGTTGAGAGCGTGGGTGGTGTGGTATGGTCTTCGCCGAGGCGGCGGATTGTGGCCCATGCCTTCCTGCTGTTGTTGGTCATGTTGGTATTTTCTAACAGCTCCTTCCAGGCTAGCCTTCGATCTTCCCCAACTTTGTTTAGCAGGGTCTCTCCGAGTTCTGTGACGGTGGGGGAGAAGGGGTCCTCATGATATGCCTCGTGGTAGGCTTTCAATAGCTCATTAGATGTTTCTGACAGTCCGGAGATGTACTCGGTCTGGCATCCTCTTGGTATATGTCGCCTGGCTGACCTTTTCAACAAGTCTGTGAACATGTTGTAGTTGTTGGGGTGTGATGGAATGCTGGAGATGGAGTTTTCAATCTCCTGTTGGAACGGCAACCAGTCTGCCCTCCGCAGATTAAACCTTCTGCGGAAGGGGACGGTAGTTGCTTGGAGGACAGATTTGATGGTTATGGTGATTGGCCGGTGTTGCGTGTGGGGGATAGGATCCAAGACAGCTTTCACAACTCTCGATGTTAGTTCACTGCTCACGCAAACAAGATCTGGGTTATATCCTCGTTTCCATCTGGCGCTGTGGAAAGATTTTGACAGTTTAGCGTCATGGATCAGGGTCAGGTGTTTCGACTCAAGCCAGGTTTCGACTTCATCTCCATCTTGATTGTTCACTTCATAACCCCACAGTGTGCTATGAGCATTGAAGTCCCCGATGCTAATGTGGTATTTCCTTTTGCATCTATCTGGCAGTTCAGGGTGGAGGAACGGGCTATGGGGGGGTTTATACACTGATGTGACAGAGACATTCGGGAGGGCAACTGTGATGGTTTCCATTTGCCCTTTGGTGATGTGGGTGCAGACCTCTTCGATCGCAAGGTTTGGTCTGCTGAATACAGCTGACCCATACTGTCTGTGTCGGATCTCAGCCACCAGCTTCATTCCAGGGATGGCTGGTCGGTGTTGTGCAGGGCCGATATGGGTTTCCTGCATGCACACTATGTCGAAGCATCTGACCGTTGTTGCTAGTATGTCTGCCTTGCGTCTGGAGAAACCTTCAATATTAATTGAGGCGATTGACAGTGCAGGCCCCGAGGGGGGCGAGTATCTGTTGCGCTTCGGCATCGTTCATCTGTTAGATTGCTCGGGTTGGTATACAGATATTGGCCTACTGGCGGTAGTAGTATCGGATAGAAACTATCAGATTGTACCAGTCAGCGTTTCCCAGGCTGCACCACGGGGAGGTTTCTGTATTAGCAGCCCTGTTAAATACAGTTTCTGTATTACCCTGAGTTACCCTGAGTTACACTGAGTTACACTGAACTACACTGAGTTACACTGAACTACACTGAGTTACACTGAGTTACTCTGAATTACTCTGAATTACCCTGAGTTACTCTGAGTTACCCTGAGTTACACTGAATCACACTGAGTTACACTGAGTTACTCTGAATTACTCTGAATTACCCTGAGTTACTCTGAGTTACCCTGAGTTACCCTGAGTTACACTGAATTACACTGAGTTAAACTGAACTACACTGAGTTACACTGAGTTACACTGAGTCACACTGAGTTACACTGAGTTACTCTGAATTACTCTGAATTACCCTGAGTTACCCTTAGTTACACTGAACTACACTGAGATACACTGAGTTGCAATGAATTGCAATGAGTTACACTGAGTTACACTGAACTACACTGAGTTACACTGAGATGCACTGAATTACACTGAGATACACTGGATTATACTGAGTTACACTGAGATACGCTGAACTACACCGAGTTACACCGAGATACGCTGAACTACACTGAGATACGCTGAACTACACCGAGTTACACCGAGTTACACCGAGATACACTGAACTACACCGAGTTACACTGAATTACACTGATGAACTCCCTCTGGTGATCTTCGCGTGTCGGTCAAAAATGACCAGATTTTATTTTTATTTCAATGAAATGAAATGAATGTATTATATTTTAGTTTGATATTTTGTATTTTTAGGGGATTTTATAGTACTAAAATATATTTACGCTGTATTTATTATTCACTTTTTGAGCATAGACCTGAAAATTACATTTCCAACTTAAACTGGTAAATCTTGAACATTATAGAGCGACAGACTGAAGTTTGATCTCTTTTCAAACACGACACTTGGCAGATTATTGCTGAAGCGAAAAAAAAGTTTTTAAAAATGAAATAAAATAAAAAGTTACAGAATTTTACGTTTATTATTATTAAAAATGCACAAAAATACTATTATCAATTTTTATATGAAATATATATTTTCAAAAATACATTTGACTCTAAAACTGCAAGAAAATCAAAGCCATAAATCAAAACAATTTGTGTTCCAAATTTGAGGTTGATGTCTCAGGAAATGATCTTTCAGTGAGATGTTGTTCGGCTGCAGTACCAAACGCTTCCACTAGAGGAACTTTGTCTTATTAATTTACAACATGCTTGTTTTTTACCATGAGGAGCACAAGTGTGACTATTTTATTCAGGACCACTTGACATTTTTCAAATGATGTCCATGATTTTTTTAGTGTTTACACAGCAACTGCCTTTACCAAGTTGTGTACCATTCAGATCAAGTAAAAAAAAATCTAAAAAAGACAAACCGTAAAATCTTTCGGTCAAAAGTGACCTAAGAGCACCAGAGGGCTAAACTCTTACTACGCTGGGTTCAGAGGGGCGGGGCTTAATCACATTCTCCACTACATGGGTGGAGACTGGAATGTCTTTGTGAACGCTAGATAACAGACTGCCATGCAGCTTTATGTGTGCTTTACAGGAGGGCATTGATATGAACACATTCAGGCTGTTTAAACAAAGATAATTATTTCACCGCCAAGGGCATTGATTCGTTTCAATAGCGGACTGCACTGCAAACACACACAGACACAGTCACATAAAGGCGTCTGCAGAGTCAAATAAGATGACTAATTGGTTATGTGTACTTGGGTGAATTATTGTTATTATAATCATTGCATTGCCTAGACATGCCTGGGTTCTGCCTGTCAAATGTTGCCACAGTGTTTGATTGTCATGATCTCAAGGTGGATTTTTAATTGGCAATGAATTATTGATTTACATGTTTTTAGAATAAACCATGGTTATGGTTTTATAGCAAAACAAAAGTCATGGGTTTAACCCTTGTGCAACCTTATGGGCATTTGTGTCTTTTTCAGGTTTGTTTTTGTGATAATTTTGCCTGTGTTCATGCCAACTGCATATATTTTGGCACAGGTGTGTATTTTTATTGGAATTTTAATAATTCACCCCCATTTCCTTTAAAAAATCTGTTTTGCGCTTGGTACACAAAATTGATCTACTCGGGATATTAAGGACAAAAATGTCCCCATTGAAACCCATTAAAACTGCAATTTTTGATCCCAGGGCCATTTAACTATAAAATTATGCAATCTTTGTTAATATGCTTTCATTATATTGGCAAGGCTTCAAAAAATTTATATTTACTTTACCTTTAAAAAACGTTGCCAGATTTTTTTACCAATGCCATTTTCTCAGATTTGGTCTATAAAGCAAATACTCGCTTTATTCCTGTTTTCCGCTTCTGCATATTATAGAGCCAATTGGATGAATTATGCAGCTATAATTTTGTGTGTGTGTGTTGGTATAGATGTCAGAGTGTAGTTTGTGTTTGTGTGTGTGTGTGTGTGTGTGTGTGTGTGTGTGTGTGTGTGTGTGTGTGTGTGTGTGTGTGTGTGTTAGTGTGCATGTAATATTTGAGGGAGAAAAATTCTACTGCAAATCCCAAATCCAGTGGAGTTTTGCTGCATCTAATGGGGAAAATCTGTTACTGCGTCCAAACAAAATCTTTATATAAAGTAAAATATAAAATATTGTTCATAAATTATTTCCATAAACTTAAACCTCTATAACATTTTTTTGGTTTCACTTTTCAATCTTTTTTACTTCAACAATAATCTGCCAAGGGTCTTCTTTAAAAATGAGAGCAAACTTAAGTCTGTGCTCCCAAGCTTCACGTTTTTATGACAGACATTTTTGTCCTCTATGGATCTATGTGTCATTTTTTTTTTATTGACGCACGAGGGTTAAATCCCAGGGAATGCAAGAACTGATAAAGCCTGTACCTTGAATGCATTTGGAAAATGGCCTAAATGTAAAATATGTGATAAAAGATTCCAGTGTTTGAATTCTTCCCAAACTTATCATTGCCTCTGTGTCTCAGAACCACCAGAAGACCTCAGCCGGACTGAAGAAAGCCCTGGATCTGGCTCCTCTGTACATCGATAGCAATGGATGTAATAGATCTCTAAGAGAAACCCTTATACAAAACGGCATCTCCGGGAAGAAGTTTTCCCCAAACGTTTGTTCACCCACTGGATTTTCCAAAGACTGCATGATTATCAGCAGTATGTTTGCGAGTCAGGAAGATGGCTGCGTTTCCCAAAGTCCGAAAGAGAACGGGAACGATGGCCCCTATAGACAGATGACCAAAGCGGTCAAGAGCACTTACACCAATGGAGATTCACGTCTTCACAACGTGACTCAAAGAACCAATGGAAACAGTGATGGAGTTACGAGTCCTCTAAGAGTATCCGTAGAGGAAAGGCAAGCCAGATCCGCACCAGGGAATGCGAATAATGGGACGCCAAGTACGCCAAATGCAACCAATGGGACGCCAAGTACGCCATCTCCAATGACTCCAGACTCCTTCCATGAAAGCCTGTCGGACTCGTGCTCCAATCGGAGCAGCACGGATTCATTACCGGGACCTCAAAACTCAAGCGCTCCGCCAAACGGGCTTGAGGAAAGGGAGCCGATCTACGCTGAGAGCACGAAGAGGAAGAGACGAACGCCGTGCGACGGGAAGGAGTCTGAAACGGAGCTCAATGCCAGCGACGCTCAGAGAGCAACCATCACAGTCGTAGCCGCCCACACCGAAGAAAACAACAGGACTTTTTACCTGAGCAGCCCGGATTCTGCCGTGAGCACTCAGTGGACCCACTTCAGCCTGACGGCGCCCAAAGACTCGTCAAGCCCGGCGTTCACTTGGCCAGATGCAGCCGAAGCAACCCCTAACGCTTCCCAACCCAAGCCTCAATCCAGTCCCCCGGTTCCTCCTAAGACTAACTCCCGTCCTCCCAGACTTGGCACCTCCAGTCTTTCCTTACCGCTACCCGAGATAAGCTTCAATGTGGTTCTTCCTCCTACAAAAGATGTCCTTCTTCCCGTTCCTTCCCAAGTGGACTCCACTGCTCCAGTCCGCTCGGCTCCGGTCCGTAAACACCGGAGTATGGAAGGCTGTATTGACGAGGTGGAGGAGGAGGGAGAGTCTGAGAGATCGGGCTCTTGCACCCGTCCGGTGGAGTCCATCAATGGTCCCGCTGTTCGGGGGTTTGCGTCCAGAGAATGGAAGAGCGAGAGCAGTGCGACGCCAGGCACCGGCAACAAAAGCAGCAGTCAGACTCCGGCTGGCGTCCCAGAGGAGAACGGGAACGCCAGCGAGAGCACCAGAGCTCATCTCAACCAAACCAGCCAACCTAACGCCAGTCGAGATCCCGTGCCGCCTCCACCACCTCCCAAAAAACACCACCGGTGAGAATCACTCTTATTTTGTGCTGCTTGTAGGTTTTACTAACCTGTTTGTCCTTTAATTAGATTAGTGCTATCGGAATTATACATCAAATATTGTACCCTTTACAACTGGGAAGCTCTTCTGAGACCCTAGTTTTGGAGAGTTTTGTGGACCATAAACGTTTATTTGTTTTCCCCATCACATCTGCATTGCTTTCTCTTGCCATGTACACTATAGGGTATACCAGTCAAAGGTTTTGGATCGGTAAGATTTTGAATGTTTTTAAAAGAAGTCTCTTCTGCTCATCAAGCCTGCATTTATTTGATCAGAAATACAGTAAAACAGTGAAATATTATTAGGATTTAAATCATCTGTTGTCTATGTGAATATATAGTAAAGTGTAATTTATTCCTGTGATCAAAGCTGAATTTTCAGCATCATTACTGCAGTCTTCAGTGTCACATGATCCTTCACAAATCACTCTAATATGAGGATTTGATGAGTGTTGAAAACTTGTTTGACATTTTTATTTCAGGATTTGGTGAATAGAAAGTTCAAAAGAACAGCATTTATCAGAAATAGAAAGCTTTCTGTAACATTAAACACTACCGTTCAAAAGTTTGGGGTCAGTAAGAATTTTTATTAAATTTTTTTTGGGGGGGGGGGGAGAAAATTATTTTATTATTTCTGAATAAAAGAAATCAAAAATTGTACTCATCAAGGAAGAATTAAATGCATCAAAAGTTACAGTAAAGACATTTATAATGTTACAAAAGATTCTATTTCAAATAAATGCTGTTCTTTTCAACTTTCTATTCATCAAAGAATCAGTTTTCAACATTGCTAATAATCATAAATGAACATCAAATCCTCATATTAGAGTGATATTTGTGAAGGATCATGTGAC
>JAJAQA010000017.1:34603274-34610774 GCA_021464565.1 Rutilus rutilus
GTATCTGTAAAACCGCATTTTTCCATCTTAAAAATATATCTAAATTACGTCATATGCTCTCATTGACAAATGCGGAACAATTAGTCCATGCGTTCATGACCTCAAGGCTAGATTATTGTAATGCTCTACTGGGTGGTTGCCCTGCACGCTTAATAAACAAACTGCAGCTGGTCCAAAACGCAGCAGCTCGAGTTCTTACCAGAACCAGGAAGTATGACCATATTAGCCCGGTTCTGTCAAAACTGCACTGGCTCCCTATTAAACATCGCATCAATTTTAAAATACTGCTGATTACTTACAAAGCACTAAATGGTTTAGCTCCGCGGTACTTGAGCGAGCTCTTAACGCATTATACTCCTTCACGTCTATTGCGATCTCAAAATTCCGGCCAGTTGATAATACCTAGAATATCTAAATCGACTGCTGGCGGTAGATCCTTTTCCTATTTAGCACCAAAACTTTGGAACAGCCTTCCTACCATTGTCCGGGAAGCAGACACACTCTGTCAGTTCAAATCTAGATTAAAGACACATCTCTTTGACATAGCGTTCACATAATACATTATAGACTTCTATAATTCAATATTAGGCTGCATAGATTAGGTCAGCTGGAACCGGGAACACTTCCCATAAATCCTGATGTACTTGTTACATCATGAGAAGAATGGCATCTACGCTAATTTTAGTGTCTTTGTTTATCCCAAGGTTTTCCCGCAGCCTGCCGGATCCAGGCCGTTTCCAGATCTGATGAAGGACCTTCGCCTGGACCCGATGTCAATGCAGTGCTGAAGGGCCAACTAGTCTCTCCCTATGGAGGATCCCTCTACCACTCTACAGATAACGCGTCGTCGGGAAAACTCAATTTGCGTATCTACCCCGAATTGATAAAATAAAATTCTGAATCAAAACTATAAGGAAACACCAGTAATTTGTTTAGGCTTGGTTTGTAGGGAATTCCAAACCTGCACACATATATTCAAACGCACATAATTATAGAACCCGTTCTTAATGCGCATCTGAACGCCATCAGCGTTTCTCACAGGTTCGCTAAAGTCTGTGTAGAGAGAATGGTGTCGTCTTGGCGGCCCTAATTTAAAAACAAATGATCGTTGCGACGGAAGCGAATCAATCAAAACTAACTTTAGCTGGAAAATAACTTTATTAAAGAACCGCTATAAAGCCAAAACAATCTTACGTTAAATTATACATTTATCTCTGTAAAGCTGCTTTGAGACAATCTACATTGTTAAAAGCGCTATATAAATGAAGATGACTTGACTTGACTTGACACACACACACACACACACACACACACACACACACACACACACACACACACACGTCAGCGCTCACGATGATATCACACTCCAGTGCTAGTGTGTGTGACACTCTCTTTCAAGAGCTGAATGATCTTCAGCGTTCCTGTCCGAATCATCACCGCAAAATCAGTGCATGTTTTCTTAATAAATACAGCTATCCCAGAATGCATTGCAACAAGCGTTTAGATGGCAGGTGGAGTTGAAGGTAATATTGATTATTAATAGATTTTATTCTGTACTGAAAAAGTGTCGATGGCAAACAGTTCTGTCTGATTAAAATGGCCTGTTTTATGTAATATTTGAGTGTATTATGTGAGTATTAATAATAGCATAGTATCACCCTAGCAACCACATAGCAACATCCTAGCAACCACATAACAACACCCTAGCAACAACCCAGAATACCCTAGCAACCGCATAGCATCACCCTAGCAACCACCTCAAGTACCCTAGCAATCGCATAGCAACCACATAGCAACACCCTAGCAACCACCCAGAATACCTTAGCAACTGCATAGCATCACCCTAGCAGCAACCTCAAGTACCCTAGCAACCGCATAGCAACACCCTAGCAACCACCCAGAATACCCTAACAACCGCATAGCATCACCCTAGCAACCACCTCAAGTACCCTAGCAACCGCATAGCAGCCACATAGCAACACCCTAGCAACCACCCAGAATACCTTAGCAACCGCATAGCATCCCCCTAGCAAGCACCTCGAGTACCCTAACAACACCCTAGTAACCACCCAGAATACCCCAGCAACCGCATAGCAACAACTTAGCAACCACCCCAAGTTTTAAAACTACTAAACTAAAACTTCAAACTTCAAGCTTTTAAAACTGCTTCAAATTTTCTGGCTAGGCTTTTTAAAGCCAACTTAAAGTTTACAAAGTCTACAAACTTTTTTATCTATGTAGACAGCCGACCGTTCGTATGAAGGTAAAAGAGTAGCAAAACTCGAGAGCGCGTAGATGTGAATTTGAGAACTTGTACAATAAATATTCGTACTATTACGTGAACATTTACACTCACAGCTCAGATGTGAAAACCTGTCAAATAAAAATCTGAAGTTGAGTGTTGAGATTTGCCCTCGCAGACACCAGTCCCAAACCTGTGCTCTGAACCTGAATCTTTGACAGATCTGAGAAGTTGCAAGTGTCGTGACTGAGGTTGTACTGCGAATGTGAATGTAAGAATAAGTGCAAATGTATATTAAGTTTGTGTCTGTCATTGTATTTCTGTGAACGGCACTTCACACACGTGTGTCAGTGATGCGCGGGTTGATCCGAAATGAGCGGGTGCCTGCGGTCACCCGCGGTTACGAGTCATCCAGAAATATTTGTAATGATACTCGGGTCGCGGTCGGTCGGGTCGTTTGAGATAAAGATGCCAATTAAAAACCTTTGTAATTTATATAGTACTAGACACAGTTTTCTATGAAATACATAGGCCTACACTTTATCGGCTGAATAACTGTCGCGAAGATGACGCACGAGCTCAGTCTGCAGGTAGAGATGGAGGCGGCCAGAGAAAAGCTGAAGACTGGGGAGTGGAAGCTCCGCAAATACACAGATAGAAAGAGCAAAGTGTGGGAGACATTTGCCGAAATAATGAAAGATGATGACCAAAGTGCTGGCTTGTGTACTTCTTGCGATGCTATTTGCACATTTGATAGCCACAAAACTGGCACGACCAAGTCCACAGGCTGGATTAATGGATATTATAGGCCAGGGAGGCTGATGGGGGGCGTATGGGAGAGGGGGCGGCCACACCCCCCCACACCCCTAGTTCCTGCGTCTATGGCCCAATGATGCTACGATGAGCATTTACTACTTTAAAAAAATGCGGGTCGGGTACAATATTTTCTTTTTTTGCGGTCCGAGTTGCGGGCGGGTTGTTTATACATTGACCTGCGCATCACTGATGTGTGTGTACTCGTCTGCAGCTTCAGATTCAGAACGTACAAGAACGAATATTTCTCAATTGTTTTGCTGCTGGGAGCAGAACTGAAGTGCAAAAGCAGAATCTGCTGTCGTGAATGAAACTTCCTTTACTGAAAGTCAGCCGAGATGAAAAGGGAAACGCAGCTCCGGTCCTTCCTACTGATCCTATCGCTGCAGATCTGAACGTGTTCCCACAATGCAGTGGGGCGCAGAGATAATGAAGGGATGAAGAGGGGAAATCAGGGTTTGTGTTTATCACAGGCGTCTCTCCCCACTAATCTTCCTCTGCAGGCCTTCATTAGTGTCTCTCTCTCCAGGGGACGTCACTCACTCCACAGAGAGAGAGAGAGACCTCCAGAGTGTGTGTGAGTGTGAGTGAAGTGGCTTCACGAGAGAGAGAGAGAGAGAGAGAGAGAGAGAGAGAGAGAGAGAGAGAGAGACCTCCAGAGTGTGTGTGAGTGAAGTGGCTTCACTCAAACCAGAGAGATGCTGAGATGTTCTCTGTCTGTGTATCTGAAATAGAATTTTAAAAAGTATATATAATATTGAGAGTTGAGATCAGGACACATGCTGGTAAATCTCTGAATTATTCATGTGTGATTCAGTGATTCTGGGATGTGTCTGTCTCTGGTCTCATGGGTCACAGAGCTTTTTTAATCAGTTTAAGATCTCAAGGCGTTTCCCTGTTAAACAGTAACCAAACACACACACACACACACACACACACACACAGACATTATGTGCAGCTATTTCACTATCTGTGAGTGAGTGTGCGTGAGTGCAAGCGAATGTGAGAGTGTGTATGAGCGTGCGGGAGTGTGTTTCTTTTTTTTTATTATATATATTTTTACATAATTCAATATGTAATATATATTATTTTAATAGTATTTTAAATTATATTTTACATCTAATGCATTTGTTATATTCTATATATATGTGTGTGTGTGTGTATAAAATTTGAGATTTAAAATGGTATATTCTGTATCAAAAGTATATTTAATTAACATTTTTTTCTCTCTCTCTTCTTTTCTGATCATGTGACCTAGACTCCACCCTCCGCTCCTGCCCCTCCCCATTTCCCAGCAGCCCGTTTGGCTCCGCCCCCGCGTCACCGCAACCCGACGCGTTTCCTAGCAACAGTCTCGGTCATCAGCTGACTCCGCCTCCGCTGCCGCAGAAGAAGCTAGTAAACCGCACCACATCAGCTCCTAGCGAGTCTGGCGTCAAACCGCTAGCCCGTAGCCGCCCACGCCTCCCCTTCAGCGGCTCCAAAACCAACGTTAGCCGCCCGTCCGCCGCGCCTCCGGCTAGTCCCGTGGACCCGCGCGCGCTGTTCTCCTCCAGCTCGTCCCCGCAGCTCAACACGCTACCGGCCGCCGGCTCCACGCTACACGCGCTGCTCAGCAACATGGACAGCCGCGAGGGCATCTACTCCAAGCTAGGCGGCCTGTACGCGGAGTCCCTGCGGCGTCTGGCCCTGAAGTGCGAGGAGCATTTCACCAGCAACCAGAGGAACACGCTGAGATTCGACGAGAGCAACTGGTCCCTCTTCAAACTGACCTGCAACAAGCCTAGCTGCCTGTCTGGAGACGCTGTGTACTATTCAGCGTCCTGCGCGTCAGACACGCGCAACATGTACGCCGTGAAGGTGAGAGAGTCCTGACGTCAGACAGTATTTTCTTATAAAGCACATTTGTGCTGCTGTACAATATAATAATAATACCACATTGCAATAGTCCAGTCGGGATGATATGAATATGACCGTTTCCAGATCTTTAGCTGAGAGCAGAGGTTTTAGCTTAGCAACTAGATGAGTGAAGTTTGATGACAAACTTTAATGTTGGCTTGACAAAGCCTTTGATATAACTTTGAAAAAGATTTTACTGAAATAAGTCAATAAAATGTTATTAACATGTTCTAGCACATCGTTATCATGTTGCTAGCATAATTCAACACATTATTAACATTTCCTAGCATGATTTAGCATGAATTATCATATTGCTAACATGATTTAGCACGTCGTTAGCATTTTTTTTAGCATGATCTAACATATTGCTAACATTATTTAGCAAGTCGCATGCATGATTTAACACATTGCTAACATGTTTTAGCATGGTGCTATCATGTTTCTAACATGATTTAACATTGCTCGCGTGTTTAGCATTTTGCAAGCATGAGTTAGTATGTTGTTAGCATGTTTCTAGCTTGATTTAACATTTCTAGAATGATTTAACCTGTTTTTGGCATGTTTTTAAACATGATTTAGTATGTTGCTAGCATGATTCAGCACGTCTAACACATTTTAACATGCTAGCATGATTTAGCACATAGATATGATGGATGTAGGTTAAATACTGTGGTAGATCTTTCCCCTACGCACATGACTTAGGTTGAACCGAGTGTCCTTGACACCTGAAAATATTATACTCAGTTGAGTTGCCTCTGAACGTGCGGGTTGACGCCTAAGCGTAGCTATTCTTACCGCTTAAATAAAATGTCTAAGAATTATAGTTACCTGACCGCAATCTAACCCCGCCTAAGAGTCTCACAAAGAGTCGAACGACGACATAATTTCCCTACAATTTGGTTCTTCATATGCAAACCCTTCTGTTACTAGGTAGGAAACTTAGATCTCAAATCATTAGAAAAAATAGAAAAGGGTTAGAAGTTCATTTGATTACTCAATATGTCATGAGACTATTCTATATTTTTGATATTGTCTAGCCAGCATCTCAGAGTTTTCCACTGGTTTCGACACACAATCTTCAGAGTACATTTTGTTCAAGTGTTGAAGAGTAGTAAAAGAGAAGTAAGGTTAGATGTTAGAGTTATGGTTAGTTTGATATACAGTTTACTATTTTATTCATTAAAAAATCCTTCACAATACTCATGTCTGAAAGATTTGACCCCCTCAATGACTTGGGATTGTCCAGGGGATTTTCCGTAGTTTTGATCATCCGGTTAACGAAAATAATTCCAGAAATTTGGCATCAGAAGAAGAATAAGCTTAAATAGTAGATCGGTGTATTAGCTTTGTCAAGCCAACATAATTACGCTTAAGTTTCTTGAGGAACAACATTTTTTCCTCACATATTTTTTTATCAAATAAACACAGCCTCTGTGAGCAGATCGACACTTTTAGAATGTTGCTAGCGTGTTGTTAACATCATGATTCAGCAAATTTTAACATGTTTCTAGCGTAGCATGATTTAGCACATTGTTAGCATGTTTCTAGCATGGTTTAGCACATTACTAATACATTATAAAATGTTTCTAGCATGTTTCAGCAAGTTTTAGCATGTTTCTTGCATGCTTTAGTGTATCTAGCGTGATGCTGCTAACATGATTCAGCACATTGGTTAAACATTTTAACAAGTTGGCATGATTTATCACATTGCTAGCATGTTTTAGCACGTTTCCAGCATAATTTAGACTTTTTTTTTACATTACTAATACATTTTAACATGTTTCTACTATGATTTAGTATGCTTCTAGCGTGTTGCTAGCATTTTTCAGCACATTTCTAACACATTTTACCATTCTAGCATGATTTAGCACATTGATATGGTGTACATTTCCTCCCATATATTTGATCAAATAAACGCAGCCTCGTGAGCAGAACTGTGTTACTCTTTTAGCATTTTACGATTTAATCTTCGTGATATCTGACGATGATAATGTTTCCTCTGTGTTTGCAGATCTGCAAAGGCGAGTCGGCGGACAGCAGACAGGCTCATCTGTACGGTCTGTCGGTGCAGCAGAGCGTCCCGCCTCACTTCAGCCTTCAGCAGGACTGCGGTCACTTCCTAGCCTGCGTCCCGCGTAGCATGCTACCTAGCGATGAGCGCGCGGCGGGGCCATCCGAGCAGGAGCGTGTGGTGGTGATCACGCGCGAGGTTCCTCACCAAACCGTGGCGGATTTCGTGCGGGAGTGGGAGTCGTTCCACCGTGCGCAGCCGGAGGTGTACGAGCGCCGCGTGTGTTTCTTGCTACTACAGCTGTGCACCGCGCTGGAGCATCTCAAAGCGCACGGCGTCACGCACCGCGACATCTGCATGGAGAACCTTCTGCTAGTTACACACCGCCGCGCCGACCCGCAACAGCAGAGCCTCCCGCGCCTCCTCATCAGCAACTTCCGCAAATCAAAACGGCGGAACGCAGACGAGGTCGCGATTAGCGCGGATCCGCGGTTTAAGCGAGATCACGCGCGACTAGCGCCGGAAATCGTTTCTG
>JAJAQA010000017.1:34615774-34623274 GCA_021464565.1 Rutilus rutilus
GACACCCAGTGGCCGCTCACAGACACTGCAGCCTGTTACAGAACTGAGCATGCGCAGTGTGCAACGTCACGATCACAGTTTACAAACAATCCCACACTGAATGAATAATTTTAAAATAAATATGAATTATACATAGTAAATAGTACATAAATAATGATGTATTGTGTAACTGGGACAGAAAGCTGTATCACACCGATCTGATCCGGATGACTATACTGTAACCTCAGGATAAAGATGAGACGGACTAATATTAGCGTAGATGCCATTCTTCTTACGATGTAACAACCCAATGTATGCAGCATTTGAGTCAGTGGATGGATGGATGGCATGAGCGATTGGTTTAATGCTTTATGACCTCAGTAAACACAGTAACAGTAAATGCGTGGTGAGTTACTACAGTCTCGCAGATAAGAGTGTTCAGCTGTAACTCTCCTCTGATTCTCGACTGTCTGCATGTGCAGATGAGGAGATGTGGAGATGAGGAGATGAGGAGATGTGGAGATGAGGAGATTGTGACTTTAAATGGTAGAAAATACAACACAGGCAAGTAACACCTCTTGACCTTTAATCCCTAAACCAGAGGATTTGACTCAAGTGGAACTGTACAGGTGCTGTAGAAGCCAATAGCACGACTTATTTTATAACAGGAAAAAATAACTTTACCATCTTCCATGTCTAAAAAACAAAGCAGTTTCATATGACAATAACATGCTATTCATGTTCTCATGCACACAAATAAGGTGTGAAAACATCATCACACACACAGACTCAAAAGCAAAACAGCATTTGCTTCCTCTCAGTAATGTTCAAATATTTATAGCTCCTGTAATGCCAAATATCTTATGATACCAGTGTAAAGTGGTCTAGTCAGTGACAGAGTGCATATTCGTCTAAAAAGTAATGTATTTTCAGCTTCAGAATCATGAATATTGTTATTCTGGTGTCTCTATTGTCCTGTGCTTTGGGTTTCCAGCACCAAGTCCAAGACTATGCATTATTTACACACACAATGTAATATCACCAGTACATTTTTTTGTTAACCTTTTCATATGAGAGACAATAGCATGTCATGTTCTCAAATGCACATAAATAAGGTGTGAAAACATCTTCACGACTCACACACGCCTCAGTCAACAACAGACTCTAAAGCAAAACAGCATTTGCTTCCTCTCAGTAATTTTCCACTCTCTGAACAAACGAGAAGACCGAGCGCACTATAGCGAAGGCGTGACTCATGCATATTAATCACGCCAGCAGACGTTCGCTCATCCGATTGGCTGAAAGCGCTGCCTGTTGAATATTAAGTACCCACGTGACCGGACGCTCGAAGCCCGTTGCGTAAGGGCCGCGATGACGAGCTGATGAATATTCATGAGCACCGCCTTCGCCATAGTAGCGCTGCGCGTGCTTTAATGCGCATCTCCTCCTCCGGGTCTTCACTTACTCGCTGACCGCAGAAGAGCGCACACAGGCCGGCGTGAACTCTCCCGAGGCCGGATGGTAAAATCCAACCTCCAGCGGATCCTAAACAGTCATTGCTTTGCCCGTGAGAAAGAAGGAAAGAAACAGTGTGAAATCAGCATCATGGAGGCGCTCAGTAACAGTATTAATGACATGATGGGCAGGTGAGAGAGAGAGAGACTTCTACCCCGCTAACAGCCCGTTTACTCACATTTTACTGCTTAAAAATCTCCATATGAAAATTTAAAGTAATTATAATTAGGGTTGTTGACTTAATTGTGCGGTTTAATGGGGGTTTAGTGGGAATTATTTCCTCACAGGGGCCTGAAGGGCTAATGCTAATGCTAGCAGATGGGGTTTTTTTTAGTGACGCTATAAACCGTTTTGCTCATCTAACACACACTGAAGTACTGAAGTAAAGTTTTAAAAGTGTTGGAAACCCATCATCATGTCACGTTAAGATGATAAACTGAAATCTGAATGAAGGAAATTTGGCCTAATAAAATGTATCCCTTTAAGTTCGCGGTCACACGCCTGACTGGTGTCGTTATTTCGCATATTAGGCGATAAACGCGTGTATTTTCACAGCTCGGTGAATTATGAACGCGCTTATCGTGTTAGTTTCGATGTAAGGTTTTTGTTTTGAGATTTGACGTCGAAGGCCTCGCTCTTTACACGTACGTCACGTCGACGTCATGACGTCACCGGGCTCGGGCGTTTGGTCGCGCCGACGAGTGTTTTTGTTGGTTATATTTTATTTTTCCGTATTGCACATTGAAATGAGATTCGGTGACGTGTATGATCGCGCTGATTTTTATTTATTTTTTAAATCGGATGTATATATATATATAAATAGACATCATATAAAAACAATTATGAAACAATATCGTATGTAAACAATTTTGACACAATAACGCGCGAGGGAAATCATTCGCTTATGACCGGAAGTACATATAATTTATTTAGACGTCACTGTTGAATAATCGATCTTTTATGACTTTATTACCCATATTTCTGTGCTGTGACTTCACGTGAACATGAACCGCTTGGTGACGTCACGATTTAAACATCAGGTTATTCGAGATGAGCAGCAGTGTCTCCTTTATGATAAAGCATTACTTTTTCATCCAACAAAATACCACATATTATGCATGTTTTGGAAATATTTAAGATGAACATTGCAGATAATTCTGTGAACCGGAAACTAAAGCATTAGCCTTTTTTTTTATTGTATTTGCAGGATTTAGAAACCTATATGAACAATAAAACGGGAGTGCATAATAGAAATTTGTGTATTTCATTGGTTTTGTTTATTTTCTGAACATTTTGAGCATTTTTGAGCGCCACGCACACGAGAAGACGTGCAAGCCCTTATTTCTCACATTTCATCAGTGACGTTAATAATGTTCACTTACATGCTTAGAGCACAACACAATTGACCTGAACATATAAACGTTAACTTCAAAAGGCCATTTTTTCACAGGTGTGTCTGAAATAATAAAGTTGGTTATAATAATAAAATAACTGAAGTAAATGAAAGCTAAATAGAAATATAGTATTTGTTCTGGCAGCTAATGCCGCTAATAAATGGTATATCGCATAAAGAAACACAAAGATGCACATAATTATAAAAATGTGCATAAAAAAGATGTGCCTTTTTAAGACGTGCATATAAACTACGACGGAAAGACAATTACAGAATAAATCCACACCGGTCATGTGACTGCGATGGAGAGCACGACTGGAGGACCGAAGCCTGATCGCTAGGGCGGCACCATCATGACACATCATAATGGTCCATTATTCCCATGGAATTGTAATTATGATTATCATCATTTACATTGATGTTTTGAGTAGCTTTATGCCACTGTATGAAGCGACTGCCTGCCGTATTATAATAAACGAGCTGAAAACTTGTATTGCTTTTCTACAGCATTAAGCCTCAAATGTCAGATATTAAAAAGATAAAATATTTAAAGAAACCAAACCAAAGTAAAAATATGCATGTTATTCTAAAACTAAAATTAAAACAATGTGGGAAAACCCTTAAGATCCGCTGGAGAAAGAGAAAAACATCTTACACACACACTAATGTAAGAGGACTTTTATTTTGGTAGTTGCGCCTTTCAGCGAATACATAATTGTGGCGTCCGTTATTGTAATCGCGATTACAGATTCGATTAAATCCTAAAGTTTGTGAATCTGATTTTTTTTTTTTGAAAATAATCATTAATAGATACAAAGTGCTTGAATTTATTTTGTGCGAGACGTTTTCTGGCTAAAGCTCCACATGATCCGCCCGCTCCGCTAACGTACCGCCGCCGTGGCCTGTGCGCGCTAGCCTGCTTGATTATCGCTTATGTTGAGTGTTTCCCGCGTGAGGTACTGTGTGTTGCCATGACGTTCCCACGCGCCCGAAACTACTACGATGGAACCTCATCGCCACACACACACACCCCCACCGTGACTGTACTCTGAAATGATCTGACGCTAACTGCATGGGTTAGGCTGAAAAGAGTTAGGCAGAGCCTCAGTGAATGGCAGAGCACAGTGTAGATGTGCCGAATATTCTTCCGTTTATGCAAAACAGACAACCGATGAATATGATATCAGATCTCGGTCACATGGCCAGAAATAAATGCAGAAAAACCCAAGAAGCTTTTCTGCACGGTTGCGTTTGACACATGAACACTGTAACGATTACGCGTCGTAACCTTGCGCTCACCTGAAGCGTGTCCCCACATTAGAGGGGTCACCGGATGCACAGTGCACTGTTATATGGGGTGTGTGTGTGTGTGTGTGCGCGCAGTGTGTGTGGACACAATGAAGAAAACACATTCACTGCTGCTTTGGCCTAAACACTCTCAATAATCAGGCCGTCTGGATCCTCTGAGCACTGTGATGTCATAATGCTCATGCTCCGCCCACGACTGCTGACTGCTATTAGCATATTTCCCATATTAGCATATTTCCCGTATTAGCATAGATTTAAAGAGACATGCACTGGAACGGGTCGCTGTGAACAGAGCTGTGTTTGAGGAGGTAAAGGGTGTTTTACACAAACATTGAGGACTTTTAACCACAGTATGTTACAAACTTTACACTAAGACCCTAAAGAATCACACCGACCTGTGGAGAACGGGCGCCCGATGACCCCTTCGAGTCCTTGAGTTTGAGGGTAACCGAGGTGTGGGTAACGACTGCGATCCCATGCTGATGGAGCGAATCTAATGTGTGTGTGTGTGTGTGTGTTTCCGCAGTGTGTCCGTGTGCTGTAGTAGTTCCACTGGTCCAGGGCCTCTGTGGTGTTCCTGATGCCCCTCACCCACCTCTGAAGATCCCAGGTGGGCGAGGGAACGGGGCACGGGATCACACACCCGCAGCTCAGCAGCTGTACTCGGTGAGAACACACGTCACATGACCACTGATCCACTGCTTTAAAGGGTTAATTCACCCATGATTTACTCCCCCTCATCCCATATGTGTATGACATTCTTCTGTCAGACGAACACAGAGTTATAGTAAAACACATCCTGCTCTTCAAGCGAAGCTCACGCCTGTTTTCTGGTCCTCAGGACAGGAAGTTGACTGTGACTGAAGAGCCGGCTGTGAGCGGGCGTCCCAGAATCCTTCACTTCCAGAGCCGGCCCACCGTGTCCCGGATCATCCAATGGGAGGCGGTGCTTCAGGGAGACGGCCTGTTCGTGGAGATTCCCTGCGACGCTTTCCCTGAGGGCAGCAAGGAGAGGTGACCCTAGCAACCGCACGCAGCCCCATAGCAACGGCTCGATGATGCGGCAGAGGGAGAGTGGAGGAGCGAAGGATGAAAACTAGATTCAAATAACTAATCGTATAAAAGGAGATTTAAATTAATGCAATTATTACATTCTAAATATATTGAAAACAAAAATGTTGTTAAAATTATAAAAAATATGAATAAAATATTTTAAAACAATATAAAAGAAAAAAAAGATTGAAGTTAGATTATTAATCTATATATATATATATATATTTTTTTTTTTTTTTTAAATGTAAATTTAATACATTTGAAAATATAAAATAATTCAAAAAAAATAAATAATATAAAGTAAATAAAAATTAGGTTATAAATGAATAATAGTAATGCAAATTGGATTAAAATAATAGATGAAATTAGTTTTAATACTAATAATAAAAATTTATTTATATAACAATTTGATTAAAATAAATTATGGAAAAATTTATTCAAACAAATATAAAAATATTGCATATAAAATTATTTAAATAAAAATAAGATAAAAAAAAAGAAATAATTAGATTAAATAAATAATGACTTAAATAATAAAAATTCAATAAATAACTAAATTAGATTATACATTTATAAATGAAAAAGTAAATACAAATTATATTTATAAATAAATGAAGTTGTTCATAGCAAATTATAAAAATGATTTAATTAAATAACAAAAATCAGATAATAAATAAATACAAATTAGATTAAAATAATATAAATATCAAATGATAAATTATTATAAATAATACTGTAAATTAGATTAAAATATAAATAATAAATAAAATTGTTTATAAAAAATAATAAATTGATTGAAATAATAAAAATTGGATTAAAAAATGAGTAATTATGTAACTCAGTATAACTAAATATTTTCCCAAAAATGTTTCGACATAATTTTTTTCACAGTATATGTCATTCCGAGCGTGTCGGATGTAGTTTGATGATGATGATGATGATGGTGTGTGTGTGTGTGTGTTTCAGCTTCATCTCTCTGCTGGAGTTCGCTGAAGAGCATCTGAAGGTTCTCAGTGTGTTCGTCTGCTTTTATAAGAACCGGGACGACCGTGGTACGTACGTGTGTGTGTGTGTTCTGTTCTGACCTGTGTGTGTGTTCGGTTCTGACCTGTGTGTGTGTGTGTGTCTGCAGTGAAACTGGTGCGTACGTTCAGCTTCCTGGGCTTTGAGATGGTGAAACCGGGCCAGGCTTCGGTCCCCGCGCGACCCGACGTGCTCTTCATGGCCTACAGCTTCGACAGGGACTCCTCGGATGAAGACTAGCGTCTGCTCTTCATCACACACTCCCTCTGCAGCCTGTAAACACACACACACACACACACACCGTTTACAGGCTTCAGAGGGAACAGTGATCGCTCTTGTGATGATGATGATGTCGTGTTTGACCTCTGCCCTCCTCAGTTTAACTTGTGCTTTTTGTTTATACATTTTCTGGAATGTACACACACACACACACACACACACACACACACAAGGTCATTTATAGGTTTTTGGGTACGTTTTGATTTTGATTGGATATTATTCACTGTTGTAGTATGCCTATGAAGTCTCGCTCTTCTGTGTGATGTTTATGGTTTATAGTTTTATTGTTTTGTTTTTTACCTCAGAATGTCGTTTGTAGTTTTTCGACCGTCTGAGTCGGTGAACGTCGAGCTCTTTGAATGTGTGTGTGTGTGTGTAACGCAACGACTCGACTGGTACAAACCCCTGATGGAGAACCGACTCGATCACCCAAAGCTCTCGTACCTCTCGCCGGCTTCTTTCTTCTGTGTATGAGGAGTGTGTTCACGCTCGTGTCTGTGTGTGCTGTTACTCGCATTCCCTCTCCATGGTTTGTTTCACGATGTTTGAAACCCTCTCCGCTGTAGTGGTACATATACTGCTTCTGTGATAATAAAACCCTTATTTAAAGACAGACCAGTGTCGTGTGCTTTATCACAGATGACATCACAGTTCAGTCTGAGATTGCATAACTAAAGCTTGTCATAGTGTTAATGCAATTATGATCATATATAATGGCATCTGAAGTGGCTGTAAACAACAGTGATGTGATCTCCACATTATTGACTGATGTTGAGCGTCAGTGAAGGCAAGTCTCCAGCAGGGGTCGCCACAGGCCTTATGATGATCCAGTTATCAGGAGACAGACCCACACACACCCTTCCCCTGATTCTGCAGCTCTAGGAGATCAGTGCTGTGTGTGTGTGTGTGTGTGAGAGAGAGAGAGAGAGTGTGTGTGTGTGTGTGTGTGT
>JAJAQA010000017.1:34630774-34643274 GCA_021464565.1 Rutilus rutilus
CGACTTTTTTCTTACCTTTTTGTGTGTGTGTGTGTGTGTGTGTGTGTGGATAATATTGAGCTTGTAGAAGTTTAGCTCTTTCGTTCTTCTGAACATCTCGCTGAATGACATCTGAACATTGCTCGATGTAATTTCGGAGTCATATCACTCCATAATCTGCCTCTCTTTTAAATGCCTATTCCACGAGTGGAAGGCTCCAATGACTGGCTGTTTTAAAATATAGCTAATATCGAAACACAATACCCCAGGCAGTCTCACCTACGAGACGTTTAGGCCTCCTCCAATAGTAGGCTACTGACTGAGGTTTGCTTAGTGGCAAACTTTTCATTTGATTGGTTCAACCGCCACCCGCCCGAATTTAATTAAAATATAATTTTTCGTCACGTCATCCGCCCGATCCGCGGTTTATCCGCATCTCTAGTGTGTGTGTGTGTGTGTGAGTTGGCTCGGCCCCCTCATGAAGTTTAATTGGTTGACATTGCGTGTATGCACTGTTGTGCCTGAACGCGCTCATTGAACGATAGTTCATGAACTTGTTCATATTTTGGGTGAACGTGAACTGAACGTACTGTATTACTGCCTGATGAACGTTACAGTGAACTGTGAACGCCACGCTCTCTCAGTTTAACTTCGTTCAATAGAGTGCCAGATTTCTATAGAGCCTTCCAGGCTAAAACACACCGTAAACCGGCCTAAATATGTAGCGGAAAAAACACCCAATCTGACTCTCTTATTCGATATCGTTCATCAAAATGAACAAATCTTTTTTCGAGTCATTTCGTTCATTTAAGGGGCTTTAAATGTTATACTATTAACTGGCAAATTCCCAGAACACATCCACCTACGCAGTCTTGATCATATTCTGAATTAAGAAATCATTATAATGCAGTCAAATTATGTGGCAATCATTGTGAAAAATAATATCTCGCAGCAACATGGAAAAAAAGAACTAAGAACTAGTTCATTTTAATTTGTGAACTGAACTTTGAAGTAGTTCATGTAGAAAGTGAACTTTCCCAACACTGCGTGTATGATTGACAGGAACAGAATGTGAGGCTGCCGGTCAGACAGTCGAAACGAATGTGTGTGCCCCTTTAGGCCTATATAATTATTTTTTTGTTGGTCTTTGAATTAGTCAATTATTTTAAATAAAATTCAAATCATTCATTATTTCATTATTACATAATGATTTAATTTCTATAGGCTATATTTTTTAACACTTTTTTTTTTTCCTGCCCTGGACTCGACTAGTCCTGGTCTTGGACTCGACAAAGGTGGTCTTGACTACAGCCGTACTGTATAGTGTACTGTAGTATGGTGTAGTGCAGTATAGTTTAGTGTAGTTTAGTGTAGAGTAGTGTAGCATTGTGTACTGTAGTATAGTGTAGCGCAGTGTTGTGTAGTATAGTGCAGTATAGTGGAGAATTGTGTACTGTAGTATAGTGTAGTGCAGTATAATGTAGTGAGGTGTAGTGTTGTGTAGTGCAGTGTACTGTAGTATAGTGTAGCGCAGTGTTGTGTAGTGTAGTGCAGTATAATGTAGTGAGGTGTAGTGTTGTGTAGTGCAGTGTACTGTAGTATAGTGTAGCGCAGTGTAGTGTAGTGCAGTATAGTGGAGCATTGTGTACTTTATAGTGTACTGTATAATAGTGTAGTGCAGTATAGTGTAGTGTGGTGAAATGAGGAGTAGTATAGTGCAGTGTAGTGTACTGTAGTGTAGTGCAGTATAATGTAGTGAGGTGTAGTGCTGTGTACTATAGTATAGTATAGTGTAGCGTAGTGTAGTGCAGTATAGTGGAGCATTGTGTACTTTATAGTGTACTGTAGTATAGTGTAGTGCAGTATAGTGTGTGGTGAAATGAGTAGTATAGTGCAGTGTAGTGTAGCATTGTGTACTGTATTATAGAGTAGCGTTGTGTACTGTAGTATAGTGTAGTGCAGTATAGTGTGTGGTGAAATGAGGAGTAGTATAGTGCAGTGTAGTGTAGCGTTGTGTACTGTATTATAGTGTAGTGCAGTATAATGTAGTGAGGTGTAGTGTACTATAGTGCAGTGTAGTGCAATATAGTGTATTGTTGTGTACTTTATAGTGTAGTGCAGTATAGTGTAGTGTAGTGTGGTGAGGTGTAGTATAGTGCAGTGTAGTGTACATTTAACAAGCTTGCTATTTGATTTGATTTGATTCATTTGGACTGAAATGGATTCATTTGGATTTTTATCAGGTTCAGTTTCTCTAGGAATCAAATCTCTGTGAACTGTAATAGCTGCATTACTGTAATATTACAGGTCACAATTAACAACTCCTTTCATACAGTCACTTAAATTACACAAGGCAGTTTTTATAATAATAATAATAAACTTTTTAATGACAATTGTTTCTACTGCAATACATTTTTTGAAATTCAAACATGTAAACAGTGGCATAAACACTTATTATTGCTGTAACTAGTAGTAAAGAGGAAGAGATGATCGGTTCATCTGTCATGAAATAACAATCTAGGCATGTTTAATATTTAATCATGTTTTATATGCACAAATAGAACAATAAACAGCAATAGATTCCTCTGTGTATGTTTTCTGCAATATTTACAGACACTTTTGTGAACATTTTTGAGTTAAACGAACAAATCTTTGTCAAGTTTCTTTGGAATCGATTAATTGAAATTGAACTGAATCATAAAACTGAATCAACTCTCACTGAATTAACTCTCAATGAATAGCATGTTGCTAGCATGATTAGCATGTTGTTAGCATTTTGCTAGCATGATTAGCATGTTGCTAGCATGATTAGTATGTTCTTAGCATGATGTTAAAAAGATTTACCATGTTGCTAGTAGGGATGTGCACGAATATTCGAATTTTCGAATATTCGATCTGTAATTATTATTCGAAAAATAAAATACTATTCGAATTTTATCGAATTTATGAAGCCGTAAATACTTTGCGGGTCGTGAATGCAGTGAATCCCTGATAAATCAAGCACTAACTCGCAGTTATAATTAAATGCACTGGGTGGCACTGTGGCGCATGTTTAACAAGTTGTTTGTATTTGATCATAATGCCGTCGTCTGCCTCGCGAAGTTTGGAATTACTAGTCGAAAATGAGGTTACTAAATGATTTTACAAAATGGAATTACTTTTGATCAAATTAATTTATTAATCTGGAGTTATAATATCATCACCACAATGAGAAATCACATGAAATCCAAACAGCAGTCGACTGAGGAAAGACAGCTGTCTATCATTGCATCACGACTGCAGGTAAGCGCAGCTGTAGTGCGACTGATCCGAGATGATAACTTATCTAATAGTAAAATATATTGAGGTATATTCTTCCTTTAAGTTTTCTTTGAGAGAGAGGTTTAAGAACAGAAAACGCAAAGTGCTGTTAGAAACTTAGAACTAGAACACCGTTATCTTTGTTTCTCTGAAACGTCTCAGCGCAGCGCGTTTTCTCACTCGAGCATAAATTGCTCGCGGCGTCCCTCCATGTGGATATTATTGTTTTTCTCAACATAAACGTGAAACAATATAAACACGATGATCATATGCTGACTCGAGTGTATGTGTACGTTCTGTACGATAACTGGCGCAATCTGCTACTCTGCTTTATTAGGCGTTTTTTTCCGTTCGCGCTGCTTGAGCTTATATCCTTTTGTTCTTATATTTTTTTGTTTACACACATAGGCCTACTGTTTAATGTTTTCAATTAAAAGAAAACTTTAACACATGTTGTAAGCTTGTTGTGTATATTGCCTAATCATAAGCTTCTTCAGAAATGGTGAAAAAACGTAAAAAAAAATTACCTTAAAAAATAAACGTATTTTTCGTTAAACGTCATTTAAATAAACGAATATTTGAATATTCGAATTTTATGAGCCCGAATATTCGAATGCAATATTTTTGAAAAATGCCCATCCCTAGTTGCTAGCATGGTTTACCATGATTTACCATAGTTTACTATGATTTACTATAGTTTACCATGTTTTACCTTAGTTTACCATGATTTACCACTTTCTAGTATGATTTACCTTGATTTACCATGTTTCTAGTGTGATTTACCACGTTCAAGCATGATTTACCACGATTTAGTCAAAAGTGCCAACCCATATCTCTATATGATGTTCTGATGCAGAGATATAGGGCTTGCTAAACGGTTGCTAGGGTACTCTGTTTGGTTGCTAGGGAGGGGCTTGGCAGCTGCCAATGATGAAACTCCACAGGCTTCTTGTCATTATGAATGATATAAACCAACTCCCATGCCTCGGTGACATTCAGAATGGAAGATACCCCTCTTTGGATTTTGGTTGCTAGGGTACTCTGTTTGGTTGCTAGGGAGTGGCTCGGCAGCTGCCAATCATGAAACTCCAAAAGCTGCTTGTCAGTATGAATGATATAAACCAACTCCCATGCCTCTGACATTCAGAATGGAAGATATCCCTCTTTGGATTTTGGTTGCTAAGGTGCTCGACAATGGTTGCTAGGGCATGGCCAGAAAGTGTTGAGGTGATTCATGATTGGCTGTTTGCTGCCCTGAGTCAAACGAGACCACCCTCGTGTTTCTATGACACTTCTATCCGGAGATATCCCTTTGCTCTCTTTCAATGGACGTCTATGGAACTTGTTGCTAAGGTGCTCTAAACGGTTGCTAGGGCGTGGCTTGATATCTTTACAATGATCCTGAGAGACTGATTGGTTGTCTTAGTAAAATGAGCCCGCCCCCTTGTCTCTATGACACTGTGATCCAGAGCTATGTTCAATACAAAATCCCTATGCAGTTTAGCATAGTAGGAGAAACACATGCATTTCATGGGCCGTCCCACACCATAGTAAGTCAGTGGGAGACTTTGGGATGCTCCTGCCCCCCAGGGGTGCAACTTTTACCCCATTGTGAGGTATGTTCTTACAGAGCCTGCCAGCCTCTTCAAATGTGGCAAATCACGTTTCTGCGAAATCCTCGCTCTGAGCTATGACTCAAAGTTTGTCACAATGTTAAATCTATGCTATTTTTCGGCCGCTTTATCGCCCCTGGGGCAAACACCGCCCCCCCGATCGCTTATAAAAGTTATAGCACACCTCTCCTCAATAATCCGCACGATTTGACGCCTCATTCGTGTATCTGTGGCAAAAGCTGCGGGAGGAGTAGCGCGTTAAACTTTTGGCGGAATAATAAAGAAGAAAATAAGTATGAGCAATAACAATAGTGAGTGCCCTGCCTTTGGCAAACACCCACTAACTAGGGAACATACTGTGTTACAAAATCTGTACAAAATGTGGAGTTTTTATATTTTTAACATATGATTAAGCAACCTCACACGACGAGTGCTGTTTCCTCAATACCATCACGAGTGAAACTGTGACATTGATTTCATACAACAGTTCAAAAAACAGTTCAAATTAAGTCACTTACTTTTTAGACGCAATATTGACTGTTTTTGTTTTTGACAAAGATCAGAATTCTAGCTCATCTCAGACACACTCAACCGTGTTTCATTACTGAATGATTCGGTGTTTTGAACGAATCGGTTGAGTCAAAGATTCAATGACTCATTCATAAAGAACTGCCTCATTCCTGAATGAATCAGTCATTTGAGCGAATCGTTTGAATAAATGACTCAATGACTCGCTCAGTAAGACGGTCCCCTGCCGCCACCTACTGGTGGTTTAGTTTCGAGTTTAAAAGTATCATTCTTTCTGATGTTTGCCCTTTAAAGGTGCAGATATGACAATATGCAGATTTAAATATATCAAAGCTGATTGAACACTGATGAGAATATTGCTTCAGAAGTGAGAATATTTTTACAACACACACAAAAAAATATATAATAATCCGGACAAGCAACTTTTTTACTCGGACAAGTGAATGACAGATTTACTTGCGAAGGACACACACATGAACGGCTTAATGTCGAGTCCTGTATATCATTTATTTTTTGTTGTTGTTGTTATTATTATTAAACATTTAGTTTGTTTTGGAGTCTCATTTTTATATCTTTATATTTTTCCACTTGTGTTTTTGTGATTTTCATCATCAAACCTAAATTGAATGTTTAGTTTGTTAATGTTTTTATCTTCATTTCAAGTGTAAATGACGGGACTCTTTATAAAACTTAATGAGCTCATTAAAGACATCACTAATATGTCATTAGTGTTGTAGATATCGAGCAGTCCAGTGTGTGTGTGTGTGTGTGTGTGTGTGTGTGTTCCTCACGGCGGCCATCTTGTGCTGCTCGACGTGAAACGTGTGTGTTTGATTCTCTTGACTGAGGAAAACTGCGGTCATGAGTTACTGATCATCAAAGAAACACGTGACCAGAGCTCGTTCTGTCACTGAGGCATTCTGGGAGATTTGTTGTGTTGTTGTCAAAGTGAGTTTGTTCAGATAATCTGGAGGATCAGAGACGTGTTGTGTTGTTTTGTGTGTTTGTGTGTTTATGATTGAGTTGTTCCGAACGAGTGTCTGTGTTTATAGGAGCTGCGGGGGGGATTACTGTATGAACGAACACACACACACACACACACACACACACACACACACATTTATACAGCACGTTTGTAGCTGTGGCGTTTGCTCCAGTAAACACTGATGAATGATGATTAGAATAAAACAACACATAATGAACTGTAAATATTCCTGCATCAGGTGTGTGTGTGTGTGCGTGTGTGTGTGTGTTAAACGGACCTCGTTATGCTGATGATATTTTCCCACCGAAAGACTCTGAAATGAAACACCTGCTGGATTCATGAACGCTCTCGTGTTTTCCTGTAATACTTCTGTGTTTATTAATCTTAGTTCATGTTTATCTCAGCGTTTACTGTACATTACTCACATCTGACTGTGTGTGTGTGTGTGTGTGTGTGTGTGTGTGTGTGTGTGTGTGTAAATGCAACAGTGTGTATTACATTTACAGTGCAGAAGACCGTAAGTTCATAGAGAAGAGCAGCTGTATTTTCTGTCTGTGTGTGTGTGTGAGAGTGAGTGTGATTGAGTGAGTGAGTGTGTGTGTGTGTGTGTGTGTGTGTGTGTGTGTGTGTGTGTGTGTGTGTGTGTGTGTGTGTGTGTGTGTGTGTGTGTGTGTGTGTGTGTGTGTGTGTGTGTGTGTGTGTGTGTGTGTGTGTGTGTGTGTTTGCTTTGCTAGTGCGTGATGTTTTCGCTGGAGTGTTTGAGAGGCCTGAACCGCCAGCGACTCCTCGACTTTCCTCTGGTGTGATCCGATGATCCGCTGGGATTGTGCGCGCATGTGTGTGTGTGTGTGTGTGTGTGTGTGTGTGTGCGTGTGTGTGTGTGTGTGTGTGTGTGTGTGTGTGTGTGTGTGTGTGTGTGTTGTAAACAGGGTTTCACCGCAGTGTGACCAGTAAACAGAGTTTGATTTGTGAGTTGGTTTGTTTGTGTTCAGTTTGAACGTGACCCACTTCCTCTCTCTGTCTTCACTGTGTGTGTGTGTGTGTGTGAGGGGGGGGAGGGGGAGCAGGGCGGATCCACACGTATCCCAGAATTCCACGCTGGTCTGCAGTGGCGTACATTCCCCTGCTCGGCTAGTTTGATTTTCCGTCTTTGTTGGAAGGAAAAGCGTGCACACAAGTCTCGCACACACACACACACACACACACACACACTAACTCTCACACACACATTTTTTAAATTCTCAATATGACAAGAAATGCACACAAATGCACAAACGCGCACATTTAGATTCACACACGCTCACACAAACTTAGACACACAAGACACACACACACACACAGTGGCAGTTTAATCGCCTCACTGTCAATAACCGCTCGCTTCACACACTCTAATGAAAGTTTAGAGCAGTTTGTGGTTCTTCCTGCGAGCGTCTGTGAGGAACCAGTGTGACTTTGTGTGAGAGAGAGAGTGTGTGTGCATGTGTGAGAGAGAGAGAGTGTGTGTATGTGTAAGAGAGAGAGAGAGTGTGTGCGCATGCGTGTGTGTGTTTGTGTGTGTGTGTGTGTGTTGTTAGGCTTAAAGCTTCTGTTTCAATGACAGATATGAAGAGGTGCTTTAGCGACACAACTCACACTCACAGTCACACTGATTCAGTCACACACACACACTCAAACACACTCTTACACACACACACCAGATTTGCTTATGGTTAGTTGTCCGTATGAATCGAGTGAGTCATTGATTCAGTGAGTCGGTCGCTTCAGTCCTGAATGAATCAGCTGTTTGAATGAATCGGTTGAGTGAATGATTCAATGACTCACTCATTAAGAAAGTAACTTACCGTTTCATATTTGGAGTATCATTTCATTTTTCCTGTATATTAATGCCTTCATGAAACAGCCTGTGTAAATATACACTTCAGATGCGGAACAGTGTTTCTCTAAAGCGTTCGACGCTTCATTAACACAATAACGACTTTAAATGAGCTTTCCTCAGGCTAAATGACTTCGATTAGTTAATCAGCACATCATGTAAAACAAGTCATCGCTTGACAGCCTTAATTTTTATTGACATTAACAAATTATAATAATTAAATAAAATAAATATATTTGTGTTAGTTAGCCTAATGCATTAACTAATGCTAACAAATATGACCTTATTGTTACTGACATGTTGCATAAAGAAAAGGAAGCCCGTGTCAGTGCTTTCATTCTCGGGTTTATCCCTGTAAAACACACCGAACGTCGAGTCAGCCTGATTTCTGAGAGTTTGTTGTGAATTCCATGAGCGTGTGTGTGTGTGTGTGTGTGGGTGTGTGTGTGTTTCTGCTTCCACACCCGTCAGAAGTGTGTTTCAGTCGAGCGTTTCGTCTTCGCCCTGGAGCGCGACCAGTCTTTTGTTGAGTCAAGGCTAGCTGAAACCGAACGAACACGACTCCTGTCCTGTGTTTAACCGTTTGTGTTCCTCTAATGCTCTCGTTCTCAGAGGTGTGTGTGGACTCTTCTCGCTTCTCCTCGTAAAGCGTGGTCGTGCAGGAACAGGAGAACGAGAAGCAGATCCAACACCTCCGATTCTCATGCTAATGAGACGCACGCGCGACAGTGGTCATGATATTACACACACATCCGTGTAGAAACTGTGTGTTTGTGCTCGTGTGTGCAGTGGATCCTCTGTGGTTGCTATAGCAACACACACACACACACACTCACACACACATGGTTGCACTATTCTAACATGTATTTATTTCTTTATTTTCCGCCGGTGATTCAGCAGAAGGCTAGGCTAATGGTGTCCGCGGATGTTCGAGGGTAAACCAGCTCAAAATGGCGTCGCTGGTGTTTGTGTGATTGTGTGCCTTCGTGCAACGAGACACAAACAGAATGAATGTGTGTTTTATGACTGTAACCCTGTTTGTCTGTTGTTATATATATATATATTAGTGCTGGGCAACGATTAATCGCATCCAAAATAAAAGTTTGTGTTTACATTATATGTGTGTGTGTGTGATTATTTTGTATACACACATATGCATGTATATATTTAAGAAAATGTGTAATTTATATGTAAAATATTTATAATTAATATAAATTGTATAAATATATATATATACAGTATATACATGATGCAAATATTTCTTAAATATATACATATGTGTGTATTTATATATACAAATAATTATACACAGTACACACACATTATGTTAACACAAACTTTTATTTTGGATGCAAGTAATCATTGCCCAGCACTAATATATATATATATATATATATATATATATATATATATGCTGAAATAATGTAATTTATGCCAGTTATAGAGAGAATAAATGATCCGATTTGTTTTAAAATGTTAAAATGCTTGTTTTATAACTGATGTTTTTGTTTTTTTTGTAGATGGAAGATGGTCAGACTCTCTTTGATTACAACGTCGGCCTGAATGACATCGTCCAGCTTCTGATTCGCTCTCAGTCTGACCCGCCGGAAAGCCCCGCCCTCAACAACGGGGAGGGCGTGGCCTGTGTCGTAGCTCCTCCCCCAACCACGTCTGTCCCAGCCTCAGCCACACCCACCACAACAACCGTTTCCCCGACAACCGTCTCCAACAGCAACGGAAACGAGTCCAAATCCCTCATTCCGGAGTCGGACAGTGAGCCGTCCACATCCAGTCGAACGTTCCTCCTCGATCCCGGGATCGGACACTTCAGAGTAAGACTCGTAGGACTCAAGCATGATGAATAATTACTGAACATATTTATGATCATCATTGCGTTACTCACAATTACAGCATTTACATACAGCTTCTGACAAATAATTTTTTTATTTAGACATTTTACAGTTTAAGTGCACTATATTAAATTGATAGTGCTATAAAACATTATTAGTATATGCATTAATGATAACAATACATTTTATCATTTTAATATCATTTAGTATTTAGAGATTTAATTCAAAAATGTGAATTCTAACATTTGGAATAAAAATCATTATTATTATTATTATTATTATTATTAATCTAAAATATTAGTTTAATTATAATATTTTAAAATATATTATTTTTTTATTATTTTTATGTATTTAATTAATTGCACAAATTAACACATTATGAGTGCTTTGAATCATTATTATATGTATTTATAATGACAATTATACATCTGATTATTTTAATATTATTTCATATTTAGATGAGATGAGTTGTGTACCAAAACCAAAGTGTGAATTCTAACTTTTGAAATTATTGTTTATTTTTTAAATCTAAAATATTACTTTGATAATAACATTTTAAGATATTATTTAAATTTATATATATTTTTAGATATTATTATAATTTATTTAATTTACCATTAATTCATTGCACTTTGAATTAATTGAATTTACACATTAAACTGAAAATGATACAAAACATTACATGCATTTATGATAATTATAAATTTGATCAATATAATTTAATATTTAGATGAGTTGTGTACTAAAACCAAAGTGTGAATTTTTACATAACGTATAATATAGGCTAACATTCATGACATATAATAATAATAATAATAATAATAATAATAATAACCTAAAATATTATTTTAATAATAATGGTAATAATAATATTTTCAAATGATATTTTAACTTTTATATTATTGTTTTAATATTTATGGTGGTGATTGTTGTTTTTATAATTCATGTCATTCTACCCTGTGAAATATTTGTTTATGAATAAAATCACACATTTTGTTCAGTTAAATCTCACAATTCTGACCTTTTTCTTTGCAATTCTGGCTTTTTCTCGCAATCTGACTTTTTTCTCGCAATCTGACTTTTTCTCGCAGTTCTGACTTTTTTCTCGCAATCTGACTTTTTATCGCAATCTAAATTTTTTCTCGCAATCTGACTTTTTTATCGCAATCTGACTTTTTTCGCAATCTGACTTTTTTCTCGCAATCTGACTTTTTTCGCAATCTGACTTTTTTCGCAATCTGACTTTTTCTCACAGTTCTGACTTTTCTCGGAGTTCTGACTTTTTTCTCGTAATTCTGACTTTTCTCACAATACTGACTTTTTTTCTCGCAATTTCAAGTTTATATCTCGCAATTCTGACTTTTTCTCGCAATTCTGACATAAATAACAAATAAATAAGGTGTGATAAACAAATAAAGGCAGTGGCTTGAGCAAATAGGCAGTTAAATCACAGTGACTGATATGACAGTTAATCATGAGCCTGTAAGTGTGAAAATCATGATGCGTACCTGTGTCTTGTTTGCGTTGTGTTCAGGTGAATGAGTTGGTGGACTGCAGAGACGTCAGTATCGGCGCCTGGTTCGAAGGCGTCATTGCTAAAGTCACTCCTGCCAGTAAAGGACAGAACAGGGTGGGCCGACCCAGCAAACGCACTAACGGCAAACTGGAGTCTGAGGCGAACGCCGACTCTACCAGCGCGCCGGAGAAAGGGTTAAACTCGGACAACAGCCAATCGACAACCTCCAAAACAGATTCAGCAAACAGCCGCCAGGACGTCTTGTACCACATTAAATATGAAGAGTAAGTGCATCATGGGAAAGAAGTCTCTTTATTTTCCCCCCTCTGGTCTGGATTTTAATTGGATTCTTACCGTGCGGTGGATTGGTATTGCTGTGATTTGCATGATGGGATGCGTTCTGAATGGGGTAAGTGTATCGCTTCCGAAAGCAAAGCAATGCATGCTGGGAAACCAAGCTGATCCAAGAACAGTGTTTGTTGAGGTTAGTAACAGGAACTAGTGCTCGGGTCACCTGGGTCTGATTCAGAGTGTGAACCAAGGTTATTATCGTTAACATTATAACAGTTCTGTTTATTGAAATATAGCTAAAATAAAATATAAACTGCTTTAAAATCAGAAATAAACTGAAATTAACATGAAAAAAAGCAAAATATTAAAGTTCCCCTTAAATCCAGCTTTTAATGTTGTTTATGTGTCTATGTGGTGTTTTTAATCTGCTTTAAGACAAAGCATGTGTAAGTTCATAAGTCGACACCATTGCTGAGTATTTCCTCCTTAAAACTGCAGTGAACCAAAGACAGTCTCAAAAACACGCTTTGAAATCGCTGGTGTTTCTGACGTCACAAACTACCTT
>JAJAQA010000017.1:34648274-34653274 GCA_021464565.1 Rutilus rutilus
GCTCGCTTTCACTGCAATGCTCGATTCCAACATTCAGATCTGTGTTCTGATCCAGAGAGAGGCGTTGTCATGAAACAGCTTCACTAACCGTCTTCTCAACACACAGTATTTCTGTCTTACAATCATTCAGATTATCACAGAAGTACTGGGATAAAAGATCATAGTTCAGATGTAAACACTGATGTGTACAGTAGAGATCAGAATAGAGTAAATCACCTTTAGAAAGTAACTCAAACAAAGATTGTATCAATTACATCATTACACCAGTAGGTGGAGACAAACGACTGAACACGTGTCTGTCATTGAATCATTCATTCAAGAGATCCGTTCAAAAACACTGATTCTTCCAGTAATTAATCAAGTGAAGTCATTGGTTTTTTAAATTAATTTGTTAATATTTAAATATATAAATTTAATAATATTAAATACATTTTAAATAAGTTTTTGAATTCAAATTAATACCACCATTTTTTATGTTAAATAAAAAAAATTTGAAAACAGATTTTATGAAAAGATAGATAATATTATTGATACATTTGAAATAAATTACATTAAATACATTTTTCAATTGATGTTCTTTTTTATTACTGAAAATGTATTTAATGAAGTGAAGTCTTTGAGTGAGTCATTGAATCATTTATTCAAGAGATTCATTCAAAAACACTGATTCATCCAGTAATGAAACAAGTGAAGTCTTTATGAGTGAGTAGAGATGCACCGATTGATCGGCTGGTGACCGGAATTGGCCAATTTTCACGTGATCGGCCATGACCGGCGACCGGCCGGTCAGTCTGACATATGCCGATTTTATGCCGGTCAAATGCACTCGGGCGCCGCATGATTAACCTTTTGAGCGGTACGGTCTCATATATGGGATTTTTTATCTCTGTGCCCCTGAGAGTACGGTGCCACATTTATAATGTTCAGTGACGTCGCATCACTGCCAGACTCAAACTGTGCTTTCGCGCGTTGGCTGGCGCTGAGCCAGAGTCGGACGCGTTCAGCGCTGTCATATATCACAACTAAGCAGTGTTTTCAACCTCATAATGTTTATTTTAGGTTTCAGATATTCAAATACACATAAGCACGAGTAAAACAATACGTTTGGAGTTTGTAAAATACACACTGATGTCTGTGGAAGCTGCAATAACAATCTATTCAAATATAATTTGTTATTCATATCAGACCAACATAGTGGAAGTAACTATAAAGTTTACTCTGTTCTTCTCAGTTCACCGGCCACTTTCTGGCATTTATTTCGGGAGAAACGGATGAATTCACGTGCTGTAAATCCGACTGACAGGACAACATTGCGGCGCCCATCTCATAGATCAAGATTATTTATAAAGGGTTTTAAACGACCAAACACACTCACTTACACGTATTTGAGCATCGGAATATCAGATAGGCTAGTTGATGACATGGTAAGCAAGTTTGTGAATATTTTGAATAAAAAAGGAAAAGTGAAATAAGCGACACATCTGTCATACAGTATTATTGTGGCTGCGGTGTATCACGTGACGCGTCGCCATGGAAACATCTGTCATACAGTATTATTGTGGCTGCGGTGTGTCACGTCAAGTCAAGTCAAGTCAAGTATATTTGTATAGCGCTTTTCACAATACAGATTGTATCAAAGCAGCTTCACAGTATTAAATTAAAATAATACAACAAGGTTTGTTTCTAGTGGAATTTATTGATAAAATCAAATTAGATATCCAGAATATCCCCAACTGAGCAAGCCAAAGGCAACAGTGGCAAGGAACCGAAAAACTCCATCAAGTGACCTAATAGTGTCCTAAAACTCCATCAGGTGACCCAATGGAGAAAAAAAAACCTTGGGAGAACCCAGGCTCAGTCGGGGGCCAGTTCTCCTCTGGCGTTTATTAACTAGAGGCCGGATTGTAATTTGGACTGTAAGATTAAAAATATTATATGAATGCCTGGCTGAAGAGATGCGTCTTTAATCTAGTTTTAAACTGGGAGAGCGAGTCTGAGCAACGAACAGTATCAGGAAGGCTATTCCAGAGTTTTGGTGCTAAATGTGAAAAAGCTCTCCCTCCTTTGGTGGTTCTGGATGTCCTAGGTATGACCAAAAGCCTTGAATTTAGTGATCTTAAAGAGCGCGATGGATTATAGGGCGATAGAAGATCCGTTAAATAGACTGGAGCTAAGCCGTTTAGGGCTTTATAAGTCAGTAGCAATACCTTGTAATTAATACGGAACTTTATAGGTAACCAATGCAGTGATGATAAAATCGGTGTTATATGATCATATTTTCTTGATCTAGTAAGAACTCTAGCGGTGGCATTTTGAACTAACTGTAGCTTGTTTATTGAGGATGCAGGACAACCGGCTAATAAAGCATTACAGTAATCTAGTCTCGAGGTCATGAATGCATGAACTAACTTTTCTGCATCAGAAACTGATTGCATATTACGTAGCTTAGCAATGTTTCTAAGGTGGAAAAAGGCGGTTTTTGTAACATATGAAATATGATTTTTGAAAGACAGGTTGCAATCGAGTATAACACCCAGGTCTTTTACTGTAGAGGATAAAGTAACAGGACATCCTACTATATTAAAGTTGTATTGCGAGAGGTTTTGTGGGCGGTTTTTTGAACCGATAAGTAGTACCTCTGTTTTGTCTGGATTTAATAAAAGAAAATTACGCGTCATCCAATCTTTTATATCTTTAACACACTCTGTCAATTTGGATAATTTATCGTTTTCATCTGGCCGTGATGAAATATATATTTGAGTGTCATCAGCATAACAATGGAAACTAATTCCATGTTTCCTTATAATATTTCCAAGTGGCAACATATATACTGAGAATAACAGAGGGCCTAACACAGATCCCTGCAGCACTCCATAGTTTACTGGAGTTATGATCGATTTTTCTCCATTTAAATAGACAAAATGGTAGCGGTCAGATAAGTATGATCTAAACCAGCTTAATGCTTGTCCTTGAACACCAGTATAATTTTGTAGTCGATCTAAGAGTATTGTGTGATCTATAGTATCGAACGCAGCACTAAGATCAAGTAAAACTAGTATTGAGATACAGCCTTGGTCAGAAGCTAAAAGTAAATCATTTGTGATTTTAACGAGCGCAGTTTCAGTGCTATGGTGCGGCCTGAAACCAGACTGAAACTTCTCATAGATATAATTTTCTTGCAAGAAAGAACACAATTGAGCGGACACCACTTTTTCTAATATTTTAGACATAAATGGAAGATTTGAAATGGGTCTATAATTTGCTAGGTTATTATGATCTAATTGTGGTTTCTTAATGAGAGGTTTTATAACTGCCAGTTTAAATGTTCTTCACGTGACGCGTCGCCATGGAAACATCTGTCATACAGTATTATTGTGGCTGCGGTGTATCGCGTGACGCGTCGCCATGGAAACATCTGTCATACAGTATTATTGTGGCTGCGGTGTATCGCGTGACGCGTCGCCATGGAAACATCTGTCATACAGTATTATTGTGGCTGCGGTGTGTCGCGTGACGCGTCGCCATGGAAACATCTGTCATACAGTATTATTGTGGCTGCGGTGTGTCGCGTGACGCGTCGCCATGGAAACATCTGTCATACAGTATTATTGTGGCTGCGGTGTGTCACGTGACGCGTCGCCATGGAAACATCTGTCATACAGTATTATTGTGGCTGCGGTGTATCGCGTGACGCGTCGCCATGGAAACATCTGTCATACAGTATTATTGTGGCTGCGGTGTGTCGCGTGACGCGTCGCCATGGAAACATCTGTCATACAGTATTATTGTGGCTGCGGTGTATCGCGTGACGCGTCGCCATGGAAACATCTGTCATACAGTATTATTGTGGCTGCGGTGTGTCGCGTGACGCGTCTCCATGGAAACATCTGTCATACAGTATTATTGTGGCTGCGGTGTATCGCGTGACGCGTCGCCATGGAAACATCTGTCATACAGTATTATTGTGGCTGCGGTGTATCACGTGACGCGTCGCCATGGAAACATCTGTCATACAGTATTATTGTGGCTGCGGTGTATCGCGTGACGCGTCGGCATGGAAACATCTGTCATACAGTATTATTGTGGCTGCGGTGTGTCGCGTGACGCGTCGCCATGGAAACATCTGTCATACAGTATTATTGTGGCTGCGGTGTATCGCGTGACGCGTCGCCATGGAAACATCTGTCATACAGTATTATTGTGGCTGCGGTGTATCGCGTGACGCGTCGCCATGGAAACATCTGTCATACAGTATTATTGTGGCTGCGGTGTGTCGCGTGACGCGTCGCCATGGAAACATCTGTCATACAGTATTATTGTGGCTGCGGTGTGTCGCGTGACGCGTCGCCATGGAAACATCTGTCATACAGTATTATTGTGGCTGCGGTGTATCGCGTGACGCGTCGCCATGGAAACATCTGTCATACAGTATTATTGTGGCTGCGGTGTATCGCGTGACGCGTCGCCATGGAAACATCTGTCATACAGTATTATTGTGGCTGCGGTGTATCGCGTGACGCGTCGCCATGGAAACATCTGTCATACAGTATTATTGTGGCTGCGGTGTATCGCGTGACGCGTCGCCATGGAAACATCTGTCATACAGTATTATTGTGGCTGCGGTGTATCGCGTGACGCGTCGCCATGGAAACATCTGTCATACAGTATTATTGTGGCTGCGGTGTATCACGTGACGCGTCGCCATGGAAACATCTGTCATACAGTATTATTGTGGCTGCGGTGTATCGCGTGACGCGTCGCCATGGAAACGTCTGTCATACAGTATTATTGTGGCTGCGGTGTATCGCGTGACGCGTCGCCATGGAAACGTCTGTCATACAGTATTACTGTGGCTGCGGTGTATCGCGTGACGCGTCGCCATGGAAACGTCTGTCATACAGTATTATTGTGGCTGCGGTGTATCGCGTGACGCGTCGCCATGGAAACATTAAAGGGAACGTGCGCCTTGAAAAAACTCACTCTGGGGGTGGGGGGGGGTC
>JAJAQA010000017.1:34663274-34705774 GCA_021464565.1 Rutilus rutilus
ACGGTGTGTGTGTGTGTTCTCAGTCGTGTCAGTAACGGTGTGTGTGTGTGTGTGTGTCCTCAGTCGTGTCAGTAACGGTGTGTGTGTGTGTCCTCAGGCGTGTCAGTAACGGTGTGTGTGTGTGTGTGTGTGTGTTCTCAGACGTGTCAGTAACGGTGTGGGTGTGTGTCCTCAGACGTGTCAGTAACGGTGTTGTGTGTGTGTGTGTGTGTGTGTGTGTGTGTGTGTCCTCAGTCGTGTCAGTAACGCTGTTGTGTGTGTGTGTGTGTGTGTGTGTGTGTGTGTGTCCTCAGGCGTGTCAGTAACGCTGTTGTGTGTGTGTGTGTGTGTGTGTGTGTGTCCTCAGGCGTGTCAGTAACGGTGTGTGTGTGTGTGTGTGTGTGTGTCCTCAGTCGTGTCAGTAACGGTGTGTGTGTGTGTGTGTCCTCAGGCGTGTCAGTAACGCTGTTGTGTGTGTGTGTGTGTGTGTGTGTGTCCTCAGGCGTGTCAGTAACGGTGTTGTGTGTGTGTGTGTGTGTGTGTGTGTGTGTGTGTGTGTGTGTGTGTGTCCTCAGGCGTGTCAGTAACGCTGTTGTGTGTGTGTGTGTGTGTGTGTGTGTGTGTGTGTGTGTGTGTCCTCAGGCGTGTCAGTAACGCTGTTGTGTGTGTGTGTGTGTGTGTGTGTGTGTGTGTGTGTGTGTGTCCTCAGGCGTGTCAGTAACGCTGTTGTGTGTGTGTGTGTGTGTGTGTGTCCTCAGGCGTGTCAGTAACGCTGTTGTGTGTGTGTGTGTGTGTGTGTGTGTGTGTCCTCAGGCGTGTCAGTAACGCTGTTGTGTGTGTGTGTGTGTGTCCTCAGGCGTGTCAGTAACGCTGTTGTGTGTGTGTGTGTGTGTGTGTGTGTGTGTGTCCTCAGGCGTGTCAGTAACGCTGTTGTGTGTGTGTATGTGTCCTCAGGCGTGTCAGTAACGCTGTTGTGTGTGTGTGTGTGTGTCCTCAGGCGTGTCAGTAACGCTGTTGTGTGTGTGTATGTGTCCTCAGGCGTGTCAGTAACGCTGTTGTGTGTGTGTGTGTGTGTGTGTGTCCTCAGGCGTGTCAGTAACGCTGTTGTGTGTGTGTATGTGTCCTCAGGCGTGTCAGTAACGCTGTTGTGTGTGTGTGTGTGTGTCCTCAGGCGTGTCAGTAACGCTGTTGTGTGTGTGTATGTGTCCTCAGGCGTGTCAGTAACGCTGTTGTGTGTGTGTGTGTGTGTCCTCAGGCGTGTCAGTAACGCTGTTGTGTGTGTGTGTGTGTGTGTCCTCAGGCGTGTCAGTAACGCTGTTGTGTGTGTGTGTGTCCTCAGGCGTGTCAGTAACGCTGTTGTGTGTGTGTGTGTCCTCAGGCGTGTCAGTAACGCTGTTGTGTGTGTGTGTGTGTGTGTGTGTGTGTGTCCTCAGGCGTGTCAGTAACGCTGTTGTGTGTGTGTGTGTGTGTCCTCAGGCGTGTCAGTAACGCTGTTGTGTGTGTGTGTGTGTCCTCAGGCGTGTCAGTAACGCTGTTGTGTGTGTGTATGTGTCCTCAGGCGTGTCAGTAACGCTGTTGTGTGTGTGTGTGTGTGTCCTCAGGCGTGTCAGTAACGCTGTTGTGTGTGTGTGTGTGTGTGTGTGTGTGTGTCCTCAGGCGTGTCAGTAACGCTGTTGTGTGTGTGTGTGTGTGTCCTCAGGCGTGTCAGTAACGCTGTTGTGTGTGTGTGTGTGTGTGTGTCCTCAGGCGTGTCAGTAACGCTGTTGTGTGTGTGTGTGTGTGTCCTCAGGCGTGTCAGTAACGCTGTTGTGTGTGTGTATGTGTCCTCAGGCGTGTCAGTAACGCTGTTGTGTGTGTGTGTGTGTGTGTGTGTGTGTGTCCTCAGGCGTGTCAGTAACGCTGTTGTGTGTGTGTATGTGTCCTCAGGCGTGTCAGTAACGGTGTTGTGTGTGTGTGTGTCCTCAGTCGTGTCAGTAACGCTGTTGTGTGTGTGTGTCTGTCCTCAGACGTGTCAGTAACGCTGTTGTGTGTGTGTGTGTGTGTGTGTGTGTGTGTGTGTGTCCTCAGTCGTGTCAGTAACGCTGTTGTGTGTGTGTGTCCTCAGTCGTGTCAGTAACGCTGTTGTGTGTGTGTGTGTGTGTGTGTCCTCAGGCGTGTCAGTAACGCTGTTGTGTGTGTGTGTGTGTGTGTGTCCTCAGGCGTGTCTGCAGAGGTCGTTCCGCGCTGAGGTCTACACCTGCCCCGCCTGCCGCCACGACCTGGGCAGAGATTACGCCATGAGCCTCAACAAAACCCTCCAGCTGCTCCTGGATCAGTTCTTCCCCGGATACAGCAAAGGGCGATGAGTCTGATCCACAACATACGGACAAACCACACACACACACACACACACACACACACACACACACAGTCCCCCATCAGCACCAGCCTGACATTTGTATCACATGACCCCAACGGATGCGGGGTCATGTGACTCGATCATGTGTCCATCATGAACATCATCACATCTGGATCGACTGGGAATCCACCAGAAACACAAGCTCCTCAGAACCAGTGACTCCAGTGACTCCAGTGTTGCGTAAGAAGCGAGCGCTCCTCGTGAATCCTGTCAGAAACACGTCGCCTCATATTTCACCCCCAAAAACATCATGTTATGCACAAACAAACTATTATTTGCATAGTGACGCACAAACCCTTATTACCGTGTCCAGATGTTCTTATTTCTCATTAGTGACTCTAGTTAGATTCTATTGACTGTAAAACAGATTTCTTTGTTAATAAAACAAGCATTAGAGGCAGCGTATCGAATACAACGTGTAAATGCTTTTAATATGGATCGTTTTTATATGTACTTTTAATATTTTAAATGTATAAATACAATTGAATGAATAATATATCAGTTTTTGACATATTAATGGGGGTAAAATGTGTTTAAATTGAATGAAAATAATGTCACTGTTCAGGATATCTCGATGGTCGTACAAACCGGCTTGGTTTCCTCAATGCAAGTGTTTTTGAAGTGAATTATGGGCCGGATGTTGTTGACGGGTGTCATGAGAATGTGTGTGTCGCTGAGAGTCTGCTCGACCGGACGCTCGTTCAGCTGGTGTTCATCCGTTCGCCGCTCGTCGTTCGTTGCTTGGCCTGTTCGTCCTCTTTTTGTGGTGACGTCCTTTTCCTCAGAAGATTTCTGCTTTTGTTTTTCAGGAAATGTAAATGTAAAATGTTTAAAGATTATCCAGTCTCTTTGGTTTGGTCTGGTCTGTGATCCTCTCTTCTGCTCTGCTTTACTCTGTGGTGTTTTATGTTTTCTTGCACTTATTACTGAAGATCGGTTTGTGTTCCTCCCGTCATGTTCGGCGCACCGTTCGCTCCCTCAGTGTGGTAAACCCCAGCAGACACATCGCTTCCAATTGTGATTCCAAATTTTATACATGGTATAATACTTGTTATGTACTTATTAAATATTTTGATTCCAGAATCAATGTGTGATTTGTCTTTTTTAGTTCTGTTTCACACAGAGCAGAATCACATGATCACATCTAATGCTTTGATTCTTTCAAGGTTCTTATCAGGAAACATGAGGAAACTTTAACACAACAGCTGTACTGTCACGTTTGGTGGGGAAAGTGTGTTCATACCAGCAAACATGCTTTTCTTACTTGAGTCCAAATATCTAAAAATTCTTAAATCAAGATGCATTTACTAGATGAGTAGATATTATGTCTTGTTTTCGGTGGAAATAAACCCAAATTAAGTGATTTGTTGCTTTAAAAAAGCAAAATTATTGACCAATGGGGAAAGAAAAATGATCTTAATTCAAGCAGAAATAAGTCAGAAGTTTGTCAGAAGTTAGCTTTTTTTAAGCAACAAATCAATTTTGGTTTATTTACTCAGAAAACAAGACATATGCAAGCAAATGCATCTTGATTTAAGATTATTTTTATATTTGGACTAAGTAAGAAAAGCATTTTTGTTTCCAGAAAAAGTTTTTTTTTTTTTTTTTTTTTTTTACACAAAAGCAGATTCTATACAACAGGTAATTTCTGAAATGATAACTGAGGTCACGTGACAGAAGCCATATTTTCAGTGCAGTATGAAGTGCACTATTACTCCACACTGAACCAGTGTTTCCTAACGCCTCGTGAACACTGGAGACATCTAGTGTTGACTGAGAGCATCGCATGCTGGTTGGTGACGTCACCTTATCTCGTTGCATAAAATCTTAAAGATATTTTTTTTTTCTTAAAGTAACAAAGCTTCTTTTGTTCACAAGAACACGTTCATTTTGTCTAGATGTAAAGTCTTGCTGTGATTTCCCATACTGTAAAAATCTCTCAAACTCATAAATAATAATAATAACAAATATCTTAAGGAGTATGATGTCATCTTGATTGGTTTGTCTTTTTACCTGTTTGTATCTTTTTCCTTTCATTTTTCAATACAGTTTCTTTGCTATGAAACTTTAATTTCACCCCCAAAATCAATATAAAATGAAACTTTTTAATTGACAGGCTTAATAATCATGAAAATATCATTATAATCTTTATATTATTAATCTTAATTATCGAACACACATGAACTTATGAAAGCTTGTTTTCTCCACCAAAGAAAGAAAAAAAATGTAATTGCGACTTTTGATCTCTCAATTGTGGGGAAAAAAAACCTCAAAATAGCATTTAAATCTCACAATTCAGACTTTTTCTCGCAATCCTGACTTTATAACTTGCAATTGAGAGTTTCTATCTCGCAATTCTGAGGGGAAACCGTCAGAATTGTGAGATCAAAAGTCGTAAAATATCTTTTCAATTGTTTTATTCTGTGGCGAAAACAAGCTCCCACACAAAATCGTAAACGAGTGGAAAGCTCCGTCTTTTCTTTTAGCCCGATCTTTAGGAGTCTTTAGGGTGTGTGTGGCGGAATACCACAATATTTATGGGTATTTTGCAGTGACATTGTCAGGCTTTTTTTATTTACAACTAAATAAGCTTTAGATTCCCTGCACAAAATATAACATCTGTGTAATAACAATATAATATGTAACAATAAAGTTTATTGTGGCTTCATCAAAATAAAACGTTAAAAAGCAGAACACAGCTGCTGCACATTCTTTGTACTTTATTTTCTAGGAGTGGAGTTTAAAACCTTGTTGTAAAGTGGTGAATGGTGATGGTGCACCGCCATCTTGCTTCGACGAAAGTGACTGATGTCGGAAACACGACTCGAAAATACGAACTTCCGAGATCGCTGAGCTGGAATTCGAGCTTCACCTGAAGATTGCAGAGTTTGTTCCCTGTTTTAGCTCCAGTTTGGTTTTCTGTCTTCTGGAATCTGAACCTTTACTCTGAAAGCTTTACTGAGAACAGTTGATTTTCTCAAACATTAGTTTGTCTTGAGGGAAGAGCGAGACAGAAAGTGTTTTAAGTCAAATAAAACTGGAAAATTCTGGAATATTCACACAGGTTCATGTTTCCAGCCTTGAGCACATGAAAAGATTTAGATTTCATTATTTTCCTTTCCTTCGTATTAAAACCTTGCTGTAACTCTGGTCCTCTAACTAACATGTATGAAGTTTTGATTATTTTTCAGCACACACTTACACACGCACGCGCGCGCGCACACACATGTAAACAGCGGTCTGTGATTCAGTGTCGCCGAGTCTCTCTCATCTCATTCTCTATCACACGCTTTTCGCGTAAATCTGACAGGGTTTCCCTCGTGAAAGCGGACAAACAACCGCGATTCGGCTTTTAACGGCGTTTTTCTGACAGATCGCTCCTCACTGGAACTATGATCTTCATCGGCCCCCGGGAGAAAGAGCGGCGGCTGCCCGGCTCAGGCGAGCCCTCACGGGTCTGAGAGTGAAATCGAGGCCGCTGGCGCTGAGGCCTAGTGCGGCCGGTTTAATGTTTCTCTCGACAATACAGGACAGCGCTCCGGTAATGCTGTAAAAACTCCTAAAACATTAAAGACTGGGAGATTAACACAATTTATAGCTGGTTGATGGACTTTAAATGAGTTTCAGCCGATTTGTTGATTTGTAGAAATTCATGGAAATGCACGAGTTTCAATTATAATTATTTATTAGAACATGCTTTATGCAGTACTTGCATCAAGAACTCATTTAACTGGAAGTATAGTAGTTTTTCTTTAATCACTATGTCCATATTCTCCTTATTTTAAGAAGTTTATTTATTTTTAATCAAAATAGGCTACATGTCTAATCAACTGAAGTAATAAAACTTCAAAAATGTGCTTTTTTGTTAACATTTATATTTATTATTTATTGAAATTAATTTTATGTCAGGGCCATATGACACATTTTCTGCATTATTTCCCCAAATCTATGTTTTTCTTCTCTCTTTTATTAATGATTTAATTACTTTTTAATAATCTAAAAGCATGTCTGATGGACTGAATTAATAACATTTCAATTTAATCTTTATCAACAGGGCCCATACAAATTCTGTTATTTCTTTTCCACAAATTCAGTTTTTCATTTTAATCTCTCCTGGGTTCCGTTTTAACGGTTTAATGTCTTTCGTCACACAGTCTCCGTCAGGAACAGCCATGGCTTCTTCATGTGATGCCAGATTGACATTGATTGACAGATGATGCTGGAGGCACCTGTGCAGGTGAGCATCACGGCAGGAGAATGAAGCTTCATTCGGACCCGAGCGAGAGCACACACACGTGTGAGGACATGAACCTGAACCACCGTTTGACCTTGACCTCCGCGGGCCTGGAGGGGGCGGAGCTCCTGTGCAACGGGTCGTCTGACCAATCAGGGCTTGAGAATTTCACGTCACACTGTGATAAAAGTGACCCGGTGACCTCTGACGACGACAGCAGGTCCAGTACGGGGGGAAACGGAGACGATTTTACGCCCGAAATCCAGCAGGCCTACAGAATATTTCAAAGCTTTCTTTCAGAGAAGCATAAATCCATAACGGCCCCGTTCTGGCATCCCGGGTCCCAGAGCCCTGATGCGGACATGAGCCTCAGAAAGATGCATGATAAATTTGTAAATCGCGAGTATGAATCCATCACTGCGTTCGTGGCCGATTTCAGACTGATGTTAGAGAACTGTTATCGCTTTCACGGAGTCGATCACTGGATCTCTAAACAGGCCCAGAAACTGGAGATTATTCTAGAGCAAAAGTTGACCCTGTTGTCCAGGTAATAATAACACGGCGCTGTTGAGATTCATTCATGTGACACAACAACGAGATATGTTTAGGTTCCCTTCCGCATTCTTAGAATGTAGTTTAACAGAATGGATTAGTTACCAATTTAGATTTACATTAATTCTGGATGCAACAATGTACGTAAGAAAGAATGTAACAATTTTTAACGCATTTACTTTAGAATTTCTACATAAGAAAAACCATTTCTGAAGCATTTACTTTAGAATTTCTACATAAGAATGTAACAATTTCTGACGCATTTACTTTAGAATTTCTAATGTACATTAGAAATGAATTGTTTAAATTAATACATATTTAAATTACATTGTTTAAATTAATACATTTTTATCTAACTGTGATTGCATATGTACATTTCTGAAATGCATAACTTAGACAGTTCCCTCTGATAACAGATCACTGTAATATGGACTCATGCACTTTCTGTGAAGCTGCTTTGAAATTATGTGTATTGTTAAAATATACAAATATACAAACTGAAGCTTTGAGATTCACTCATGTCTTTCCCACACCAGGACGTTGCGTGAGAAAACCACGCTAGCCGTGACCTCCAGAGGTCGTTTCGGCACCGAGGATGAGAAAGCGCCGGTCGGCACGTCGTCCAGGCGGCGTTTGGTGCCACGAAACCTGGCGGCCATTACAGTGGGCGGCAGCGAGTCCATCATGGTGCAGGCGCTGAGACTGGAGGAGCTGCAGAGAGCCAAAGACCAGAAGAGGTGAACGCACACTTCCTGAGGAAAACACTTTCATTTGAACATATAGATCCATAGGGAATCACTTTCATTTGAACATATAGATCCATAGGGAATCACATTCATTTGAACATATAGATCCACAGGGAATCACTTTTATTTGAACATATAGATCCACAGGGAATCACTTTCATTTGAACATATAGATCCATAGGGAATCACTTTTATTTGAACATATAGATCCACAGGGAATCACTTTCATTTGAACATATAGATCCACAGGGAATCACTTTCATTTGAACATATAGATCCATAGGGAATCACATTCATTTGAACATATAGATCCACAGGGAATCACTTTTATTTGAACATATAGATCCACAGGGAATCACTTTTATTTGAACATTTAGATCCACAGGGAATCACTTTCATTTGAACATATAGATCCATAGGGAATCACTTTTATTTGAACATATAGATCCACAGGAAAACAGTTTCATTTAAACATATAGATCCACAGGGAATCACTTTCATTTGAACATATAGATTCATACGGAATCACTTTTATTTGAACATATAGATCCATAGGAAAACAGTTTCATTTAAACATATAGATCCACAGGGAATCACTTTCATTTGAACATATAGATCCATAGGGAATCACTTTTATTTGAACATATAGATCCATAGGAAAACAGTTTCATTTAAACATATAGATCCATAGGGAATCACTTTTATTTGAACATATAGATCCACAGGGAATCACTTTTATTTGAACATATAGATCCACAGGGAATCACTTTCATTTGAACATATAGATCCACAGGGAATCACTTTCATTTGAACATATAGATCCACAGGGAATCACTTTCATTTGAACATATAGATTCATAGGGAATCACTTTTATTTGAACATATAGATCCATAGGAAAACAGTTTCATTTAAACATATAGATCCATAGGGAATCACTTTTATTTGAACATATAGATCCACAGGGAATCACTTTTATTTGAACATATAGATCCACAGGGAATCACTTTCATTTGAACATATAGATCCACAGGGAATCACTTTCATTTGAACATATAGATCCACAGGGAATCACTTTCATTTGAACATATAGATCCATAGGGAATCACTTTTATTTGAACATATAGATCCACAGGGAATCACTTTCATTTGAACATATAGATCCACAGGGAATCACTTTCATTTGAACATATAGATCCACAGGGAATCACTTTCATTTGAACATATAGATCCATAGGGAATCACTTTTATTTGAACATATAGATCCACAGGGAATCACTTTCATTTGAACATATAGATTCATAGGGAATCACTTTTATTTGAACATATAGATCCACAGGAAATCACTTTCATTTGAACATATAGATCCATAGGGAATCACTTTCATTTGAACATATAGATTCATAGGGAATCACTTTTATTTGAACATATAGATCCACAGGAAATCACTTTCATTTGAACATATAGATCCACAGGGAATCACTTTCATTTGAACATATAGATTCATAGGGAATCACTTTTATTTGAACATATAGATCCACAGGAAAACAGTTTCATTTAAACATATAGATCCACAGGGAATCACTTTCATTTGAACATATAGATTCATACGGAATCACTTTTATTTGAACATATAGATCCATAGGAAAACAGTTTCATTTAAACATATAGATCCACAGGGAATCACTTTCATTTGAACATATAGATCCATAGGGAATCACTTTTATTTGAACATATAGATCCATAGGAAAACAGTTTCATTTAAACATATAGATCCATAGGGAATCACTTTTATTTGAACATATAGATCCACAGGGAATCACTTTTATTTGAACATATAGATCCACAGGGAATCACTTTCATTTGAACATATAGATCCACAGGGAATCACTTTCATTTGAACATATAGATCCACAGGGAATCACTTTCATTTGAACATATAGATTCATAGGGAATCACTTTTATTTGAACATATAGATCCATAGGAAAACAGTTTCATTTAAACATATAGATCCATAGGGAATCACTTTTATTTGAACATATAGATCCACAGGGAATCACTTTTATTTGAACATATAGATCCACAGGGAATCACTTTCATTTGAACATATAGATCCACAGGGAATCACTTTCATTTGAACATATAGATCCACAGGGAATCACTTTCATTTGAACATATAGATCCATAGGGAATCACTTTTATTTGAACATATAGATCCACAGGGAATCACTTTCATTTGAACATATAGATCCACAGGGAATCACTTTCATTTGAACATATAGATCCACAGGGAATCACTTTCATTTGAACATATAGATCCATAGGGAATCACTTTTATTTGAACATATAGATCCACAGGGAATCACTTTCATTTGAACATATAGATTCATAGGGAATCACTTTTATTTGAACATATAGATCCACAGGAAATCACTTTCATTTGAACATATAGATCCATAGGGAATCACTTTCATTTGAACATATAGATTCATAGGGAATCACTTTTATTTGAACATATAGATCCACAGGAAATCACTTTCATTTGAACATATAGATCCACAGGGAATCACTTTCATTTGAACATATAGATTCATAGGGAATCACTTTTATTTGAACATATAGATCCACAGGAAATCACTTTCATTTGAACATATAGATCCACAGGAAATCACTTTCATTTGAACATATAGATCCACAGGAAATCAGTTGCTGAATAATTTTTGGTTTGACTGTATATATTCCTCAAAATACAATGGTATATTCGGTATTATATTTCAGTCATAATTTCTTCAAGTTAAGCCATAGTTTTATTCCGGCAGTTTGCATTTCACGTTTGCATTTCGCACAGAACTCGTAGACTCCTAAATCTCTTACCGTAACCGTTGACCTTTGACCTCTAGGCAGCGTGAGCTGGAGCGTAAAGAAGCAGAGGAGGCGTCAGTGAAGGATCTGGAGGATTGGGAGAGTTCATTGCTCGCACTGGCGGAACCGTGGGCCGTTCGGACCATGTGGGAGCTTCCCGCCATCGGCCACTTCTTGTGTCTGGCTCAGAAAGCGCTCAACCTCCCCGAGATCGTCTTCTACGAGCTGGAGCGCTGCTTGCTAATGCCGCGCTGTAGCTCGTTCCTAGCTAAGGTCATGACCTCTCTGCTCCTTCACCCGAATAAAAGAGTGAACGCCCACCGCCGCCCACCATTGCCGTACAGGAAGTGGGAGGCGGAGCTACGACGGCGGGTTCAGGACTGGTACCGTTCGCTCGCGAGGGCCGAGGACCAAACAGCTCGTGCCGAACTCCTAGGACTTTCCCATCAGTTCTTCTGGACGCTAGGAGACGCGAGTCCGCTAGAGGAGACGCCGTTCCACATGCTCACGTTTAAACAGCGCGTGTGGCTCCTCAAGGGCCTGTGCGATCACGTGTACGAGACGCAGAAAGACGTTCAGGTCGCGGTTCTCGCGCAGCCGATCCACGAGTGCCGCGAGTCCATCCTGGGCTACGACGCGCAGGAGAACGCGTACATACACTTCCCTCACTTCTGCGGCGCCGACCTGAGGATCTACCGCCAGAGTCCGTGTGTCGCGATGGAGTTTCCTCTTCCGCTGTTACACGTCAAGAGATCGCAGGAGGAACCGGAGGGGTCAGAGGTCAAGCTGGAAACACGTGAGTTTAATTGTTGCTATTGTTCGTTTTGTTTTTAATTGTTTATTATTATTATTATTATTATTATTATAACTTTTATTTTGGCGCTGCGCCACCTACTGGTCCGGAGATACGGAAAAATTATTAATATTTTTGTTTATAACTTTTGAACGGTTTGCCCAAAAATCATAAAAGTGGTTTCATTAGATTCAGGGCGGCATGTGGGATATCGTTTTATAACGCATTGGCATATTGATACAAAACTCAGGATGTTTTTTAGGAACAATGCCCTGAAGGTACTCGAAAAGTTTCAGGGCAGCGCCCCCTTGTGTTAATAAAAAAAAAAAAAGTATATTATAAGCAATATTACAACGCAGTGTATTTATAGGTTGTGAACCTTTTTGCTTACAATAGTTTTTTCTTTATTAACTCATTTTTGCAGTTGGTCTGCTGCTAATTTCACTGTTTGATTCTGTTGTGCTTGTCCCCGATAATTGCTGCTTGCAGCTATATTTATTAATAATTTTATTGAATTATTTAGTCATGGTAGTAAAGCTCATTTAATTTAGAATTTGCGTTTGAAATGAAGCTTGAGAACGATCTGCGTCTGTCGTAGATGTGATGAAGGAGCTGAACGCATGGAAGGAGGATTCGCTCGCCGACAGGGAGGATCTGGATCAGAAATGTTCCTCCAGCATCTTCTCATGGTCTCTGGACTCTGGAAGCGTTCGAGGAACGTTCACCGAGGAAGAACGGTTAAAAGACGAGGACGAGTGCGAGCCGAGCTTCGGAGTGGGAGAGAGCCGATATAAGGGAGTTTCACCCGCTCTGAATAGTCACAGAAGTCCTGAAAAAGATGTGAATCACATGACCAGTGAGGACCAATCGCAACGCCAGAAGAAGAAGAGACAGAAGAAGAAAGACATGAGGAAACCCAAACTGAGCTTGAAGAAGCGAACGGCTAAAAGCAGCCTGACGAGAGCGGCTACAACCGTGAAGAACAAAGACCGGAGGAAAAGACGGAAACTGGGTGAATAATACACACTTTCACTTCATGTTGACTAAATGAAACGGTAACACTTTACTATAAGGTTCATTAGTTAACTACCTTAGTTAACATGAACTAAGAATGAACAATACTTCTACCTCATTAATTAATCTTAGTAAATGTTGAAATTAATATTAACTAATACATTATTAAAATCAAAGGTTGTATTTGTTAGCATTAGTTAATGCACTGCGAACTAACATGAACAAACAATGAACAGCTGGATTTTATTAACTGACATTAACAAATATTAATAAATATTGTAACAAATGTGTTGCTCATTGTTAGTTTCTGTTAGTTAATACATTAAATAATGAACTTGTGTGAAATGTTTTAAAGGAGCCTTGTTAGTGCTTTTCTTGAGTTTACTTTTTGTTTTGTATGAGTATTGTTTATTATGGTTGTCTCTGTGTGAAACACATGAGCTGCCGTCTAGACCAGGTGTGTCTGGAAGAAGAGAGAGTGATGTCTCAGTGGGATTTACCTGGGTAAATACAGGATAAATGAATAAAACGTGGTGTTTCTCCGTCATCAGGAAACAAGGTTGATGGGAAACTGTTGTTGAGGAGACCAGCGGGATCTGCTCTTCTTCAAACCGGACCCTCGTTTCAGGTCAGCTGACTCACACACACACACACACACACACTGCACATAATGTCACCCTTTACGGGAAAACACTAATGATATATGAATATGAAAATCTTTATTTCGAACTGTTAAAAGAATATATTCCTCATTTGTGAGTCACTTTGTGACTGTTTTCAACACTGATAATAATCATAAATGTTTCTTGATCATCAAATCATCATATTAGAGTGATTTGTGAAGGATCATGTGACACTGAAGACTGGAGTAATGATGCTGAACATTCAGCTTTGATCACAGGAATAAATTACACTTTATTATATATTCACATAGAAAACAGATGATTTACACTGGAATAATATTTCACTGTTTTACTGCATTTCTGATCAAATAAATGGGCAGAAGAGACTCTTTCAGGAACATTTATATGTTTCAATAATAATAATTATAGGACTTTAAGCACTAATACTTAAAATATGTTGTTATTATTAATAATAATGACTTTAATAATAATGTTTCCTGAATAATAAAGTGTTTTCTATCCCCTTGCTCTGTCGTTTCCCCTCACCGTGTCGTTCCTGCAGTTGATCTGCTCCAGTCTGGACGATCTCAGAGTCCTGATCAGCAAAACTCAAGATCAACTACAACAACTGAACGGCGGCAAAAAGAGATCTGTTAGTAAGAGAGGGAACACACACACACACACTCACACACACACTCACACTCACACACACACTCACACACACACACACACTCACACACACACACACACTCACACACACACACACATTCATACTCAATCACTATAACTGTGAAATTATATGAATTTGTCAAACCCAGAGTGTAATACAGCAACAGAGCAACTGTAGAAACTTGTAAACGTGTGTGTGTGTGTGTGTGTGTGTGTGTCTTTATTCCAGGACCGACGGCCGAACAGAAGAGCCGCTGTGAAGGAGTTACACATCACACTAATCCGGCTGCTAAACGAGCTGTTGCCATGGGAACCCAAACTCGTCAAGGCCTTCCAGAGGAACAGGTCAACATCTCAGTCTCAGTCTCAGTCTCAGTCTGCAGGAAACATCAGTCATAGTGTGAACAGTGAAATACATGGACTCATGGAATATAGATGGGAAATTCTGAATCTGTGTGATCACGTCGAGCCGCTATTACAGTGTGAGAATCTCGACGCTGGTGTTGCAGACTTCGGCATTTCACTCACTAGATTTTTTGTTTTTCTTCTGCGAGTTGATTTTGACTCGCGTTTCCATTGTAATGCGCAGCGGCTGACACACTTCACTGCATGTGTTCTCTCTCTTCCTCAAGGCGATGTTTTCCTGGGAACAGAGCTCTGTGAATTCACCCCTGTCCTTGTCCTCCACAGAGCGCGCTTGAAAAAGGAGTGTGACGACTTCAAGAAACACCCCGAGTATGAGAGCTTCATCAGGGAGCGGGTGGAGACGAGTGTGTGTAGAGACGGCATGTTGTCCACAGAGACGCCGAGAGAAGTGCCGGAGGGGGACGTCAGAGCTGTGAAGGACGGTTCTGAGGGAACAGGTGAGCCATTAGAAAGAGGCTGATTTAACCTCTATAACTTTAGTTAGTGTGTAATGTTGCTGTTTGAGCATAAACAACATCTCCAGGTCACGACGCTCAGAGTTCAGAGCAAAGGGAGAGATTTTATTTTAGAGAAATCACTTTTTAAGGACTACAACAAACAGCATAAACCATAAACAAGTTTACCCCCAGGAACACGATTTATAGATTATCATGACAGAATATGCTAAGATAGTTAACTCCACATCAGCTACATAAATTCAAATCAACTAAACATTCAGAGATGTCCTGTTGCTTCTACATGTTGGCACTTCTTCTTGAGTCTCTCCGTCTTTGTCTGACTCTGGTTTGAACATAAAAGACTAAAAGTTTTTGAAATGTTCAGTGCGTGTGTGTGTGTGAGGTTATTGGAGCTGCTGACACACACAAGTCAAGTCAAGTCATTTTCATTTATATAGCGCTTTTAACAATGTAGATTGTCTCAAAGCAGCTTTACAGAGATAAATGTATAATTTAACGTAAGATTGTTTTGGCTTTATAGCGGTTCTTTAATAAAGTTATTTTCCAGCTAAAGTTAGTTTTGATTGATTCACTTCCGTCGCAACGATCATTTGTTTTTAAATTAGGGCCGCCAAGACGACACCATTCTCTCTACACAGACTTTAGCGAACCTGTGAGAAACGCTGATGGCGTTCAGATGCGCATTAAGAACGGGTTCTATAATTATGTGCGTTTGAATATACGCAGGTTTGGAATTCCCTACAAGCCAAGCCTAAACAAATTACTGGTGTTTCCTTATAGTTTTGATTCAGAATTTTATTTTATTTTATCAATTCGGGGTAGATACGCAAATTGAGTTTTCCCGACGACGCGTTATCTGTAGAGTGGTAAAGGGATCCTCCATAGGGAGAGACTAGTTGGCCCTTCAGCACTGCGTTGACATCGGGTCCAGGCAAAGGTCCTTCATCAGATCTGGAAGCGGCCTGGATTCGGCAGGCTGCGGGAAAACCTTGGGATAAACAAAGACACTAAAATTAGCGTAGACGCCATTCTTCTCATGATGTAACAAGTACATCAGGATTTATGGGAAGTGTTCCCGGTTCCAGCTGACCTAATCTATGCAGCCTAATATTGAATTATAGAAGTCTATAATGTGTTATGTGAACGCTATGTCAAAGAGATGTGTCTTTAATCTAGATTTGAACTGACAGAGTGTGTCTGCTTCCCGGACAATGGTAGGAAGACTGTTCCAAAGTTTTGGTGCTAAATAGGAGAAGGATCTACCGCCAGCAGTCGATTTAGATATTCTAGGTATTATCAACTGGACGGAATTTTGAGATCGCAATAGACGTGAAGGAGTATAATGCGTTAAGAGCTCGCTCAAGTACCGCGGAGCTAAACCATTTAGTGCTTTGTAAGTAATCATCAATATTTTAAAATTGATGCGATGTTTAATAGGGAGCCAGTGCAGTTTTGACAGAACCGGGCTAATATGGTCATACTTCCTGGTTCTGGTAAGAACTCGAGCTGCTGCGTTTTGAACTAGCTGTAGTTTGTTAATTTACACACACAAGCTCTTGAAGCTCCGCCCCCTGCGCCGGGAGCAGCAGCTCATTTGCATTTAAAGGGACATACACAAAAACGGCACGTTAAAAATAGTGTAAAAAACAGCTTAAACTTCACACACACACTCTTGGGACATCAGAGACTTATTTTACATCTTGTGCTTGAATTTGACTTTTTGAAATGTAGGTCCTGGAAAACTCTAAAAAACAACCATTTTTATGAAGACGTTCTTGAAAAGTGCTTGAATTATTTAAAGACAATTTATGGGGAATTTATTTTTAATTTTATTGATAAAACAATGTTTTCACACAAAATTAAAGCTGCAGTCCGTCTGATATAGAGGCGTTTCTCATGGCTATGAGTGTGATATTGCTCATATAAATATCCAAGTATATGATACAGCTTTCATTCTTCAGCTCAATCATATATTCATGAGGGGAAAATCTGTTTAAATAAGGAAAGCGATATCTTTGTCACAGTGTCCTTTCAGTGGTTTCAAGTTACCGGAGTCTCATTGCATGTGCTGCACTTTATTTGTACCATTTTGTTTTATTAGTTTCTTTTTATTCATCTATTTACCTTTTTTAGAATTTAAATTACACTGTTGCTTTGATATAGATGTGATATGCCGGGTTCGTACAAGGTGCTTAAAGTACTTGAATTTGACTTTTTGAAGTTTAAGTCTGGGAAAACCCTTGAAAACAGCCATATTTACGAAGAGGTACTTGAAAAGTGTTTGAGTTATTTAAATACAATATATATGAAATAAAAAAAATTCAAATAAACACAAATACAATCTTTTCAGGCAAAATTAACACTGCAGGTCGTCTGATAAACGCCCATCAAAACTTTTTGTCGATACAAATTACGCCAACATTATAATATGAAATATTATTTATTGAACAATAATAGCCATTATAAACTTTGTATTTAATATACATTATTAAATATGTTTCATTTTGAATACCTTATATCTGTAATTTGAGCTTTAAAAATCCTTTAAAAAAATACTAAAGATATTGTTTGATAAGTGCAATCTCTGATTGTAGTCCTTGAAAACCCAAAAAGTAGTGCTTGAAAAGTCCTGGAATTTAATTTGACAGTATCTGTACGATCCCTGGATATTTGTTTGGACTGATCCATGCTTTCTTTTTGCAGAGAGTGTAAATCATCTAGGAAATCACGAATCAAGATGCCAAGTTGACAGACCTGAAATTGTCATGCAGTCGTCAGATTCTGGACCCTTCACACGCAGTTCAAGACGTCGCCAAAGCGGTGCGATCAGTGATGAACTGAGCCTGTGCAAAAGAGGCAAAATAGACCCAGAGAGCTCTTTAACATCTGAAGTTAATGTGGAAGTTGCATCCAGGGAACAAGCAACAGGGATCCCACGAGTGTTAGCGTTGCCTCAGCCTTTGAGCAGCTTTCAGGGTTCTTGCAAACCCATCCAGGCACTACTGGCCAAGAGTGTTGGAAACAAAGTGACCTTAATCAGTCATCCTAAGGCTGCAGTGATGGCTCAGATTCTGCGGGATAATAACAAGACTTCTGTAGCTCAACCGCCTGTCCGATTACAAACTACCTGTTCGCCAACTGAACCTGAAACAACATCCACAACTGAAAGCACTGATCAGGTTGTGTACAAGACGGCGGGTGGCGTCGGGCTTCTCAGGAAAGGAATCACTTCTGCGCAGACAATATTGGATCAAAAATCAATGCAACAAGTTGTCATACTGCCTTCAAATCTACTGATTCAAAGCACTGAGAATAAGGCCTCCGCATCGCTCCCTAAGACCGCAACGTACTTGTCCAACGCTTCGGGCTTCACCATACCGGAAAACAGGGTTCCTGTTCAGCAAGTGGCACCATTAAAAGACACCAGCACTGCCAGAACACCGTCTGCTGTAGTTACTCCCAATTTAAGGACTTTAAAGAGCGTTTCTGGAGGTTCTGCCATGCCTAAAAAGACTCCTGAGCCAAAGGTGGTTGTGAATAAATCAGCTAGTCCGACCAAACCTGACGCTAAACAGGAGCTCCGGACAGTGTGCATTAGAGACTCGCAGTCTATCCTTGTCACTACCAGAGGAGGGAACACTGGGGTGGTAAAGGTTCAGACGTCTGAGAGTGGAACGGGGGCATTGCCTCCAAGTCCTGTTTTTACCATATCTCCACAACTCCAAGCCTTTCTCGTGTCGAAGTCTTCCACGTCCACTACACAAGCGGTTTCGGCCACCGCTTCTGCTAATTCTTTATTTGGAGTCACTCCTCAGTCACACTCAAAGAGAGTCGGCTCATCGACTTTCGTGCCCGGAACTGTCCCTCAATCAACTCTGAATCAGAATAGCAATGATTTGGCCAAAACATCAATCCCTGGTAAATCTGCACTCCTGTCCACGAGCCAAGACAGTCATGGTGTCTGTATAACTGCTAAAGACATCCAAGGCTTTCCGGAGAATACAGTCTCCGAATGTGGAACGAAACCCCTACAAAAGAGGCCTCTACCGGGAAGCAGAACTGCTTTCCAAAAGGTCTTCCTCGTCTCGCCTTCACCGAATATCCCTTCGCCAGCATCAAAGGCCAGCGCTACTACAGCAACCTGTACTTTGCCAGGGTCAAGAGTCATGTTTATAAGTAACTCAGCACTTACCGTTCCAAAAGAGGCGTCATCTTCAGACGTCAACATATCCTCTACTAGTACACCAGCGTTGAAGGTCATTCCCAAGTTGGGGACAACTTTATCCTGCACTTCTTCTGGTACAAGCATCCAGAGCATCGGTGTCCCAGGGTTAATGTCAAGAATACTCAAGAATATGCCGTCAGCAACCGAAGCCTCTGGGAAAACTACACCTGTGATCGTCTCCAGAGTTCCTGCGACGTCTAGTGGACTTCAGATTGGTCAAAAGACATGTTTGGTTGCAAGCAGAAATCCGTCAGAAAGTTCTCTGAAAGTACCTGGGACTGTTGATGGGAAAACGCTCACATTTTCAACGCTAGGCACCGGCCACATGGCTTCTTCCGCACTTTTATCAGTTGTAAAACCGGATGTACCTTCATCAATTTCAACATTAAATGCTCTTCCCTGTAAACCGACTATATCTTCCTCTTATTCAGGAAGCCTTTTTAACAAACGCACTACGTTACCGGTTGATGTGAACACTGACAAGACACCAATGATCACATCCCTTTGCACTTCACGCTCACTGGTTAAAACAACTTCTTCTGGAGTATCCAGTCCTCTTGCATTGAGTTCATTGAGTCCAGTGGTCATGACCTCTGGGCTACGACCTCCGACCTCTACCGCCAAGAGTGTCCAGGAGAAAATAGTGATTAATACCACTGCCCCACTTGCCCCTGGAACTCAGCTCCTGATCAATAACACCAGATTTGTTGTACCTTCTCAAGGCCTTGCACCAGGGAGCCATGTTCTGCTCATCAACTCTTGTCCTGGAGGATTGCAAGGCTTAAGTTCTGCTTCCCCTGTTCCTCAAGGTCCAAACACTTCAACCCCTATTACCGTTCCTTCAGTTGTGCAAGGTATGAGATTGGTAACACCAGTCAGGCTACCCTCACCAAAAGTTGGACTTTCAGATCGAGTCAATCAACAACTGAGCACAAGAACGCCAATGAGTGTGTCTGGTCTCTCACAAGCTCTACGCTCTGGTGTATCATCAGACATTGTGAGACTTCCAATCTTTCAAACCTCAGTTACACCATCACAAGGTATAAAAGAAACCTCTCCTCTTCAAGGAGGTTTACTAAGCACACCTTCTCCGATGCTCTTGCAAGGAAGACCATCCCAAAACCAAGCGGTACCCCCGATAAAAACTTCAATTGCACATCATTCACCAATGGTAACCGTTCCACCCATTAACAGCACGATATCACGGATGCAGAAACTTCCAGTTGCAATGGTTCCACCGATCGGTGGTGCAACCAACGCCAGTCCAGCCACTCCTATTGCAAGTGTTCCTCCGTATATGAACTCGGTGATAATGACACCTATCAGACCTGGGACAGTCGGAAAACCTGCTCTTTCACCCCATCCACTACAAGGTCAAAACATGGTTCCCAGCCCTAGTAAACTGCTGTTGAGTCCAGATGGTGCCATTTTAAATATAGTTCAAGCTTCAAGCATACAAGTGTTGGCAAAGCCGATGGTTAGTTCCTCCTCAAGTAGTGTTACTGTACCTACTTTAAACACAAATGATCCAATGAGAAAACCAGATTCCTTGGAGAGATCGAATCACTGAAATCTCTCTGGAGGTCATCTGTTGTTTCCCGATGAGCAAAAAATGCTTTTCTTCCTTAGTATTTTTGTCAAAACAAGCAAAATTATCTGCCAATGGGGTCAGAAAAATAATCTTGTTTCTGTTTTAATTAAGATTATTTTTCTGAGCCCATTGGCAGATAATTTTGCTTGTTTTGAGCAACAACTCACTTAATTTTGAATTATTTCCCCAGAAAACAAGACACAATATCTTATGGCATCTAGTAAATGCATCTTGATTTAAGAAGTTTTAGATATTTGGACTGGAATACTAAGAAAAGCATTTTTTGCAGTGTGGTCTCGAATAAGTTGGGATTGTGCCGGCTTCCCTTTGCTTCCTTTTCTCCCGATGTTGGAGGTTAAACTAAATTAATATTTTGTGCGTTTTGCCCTTTACTATACATATTGAGGGAAAATTGGTTATCCTTAGAGTTGGTTTCACCAAGAGAAATTTGGAGATTTCGAATGGCCAGTAATGTACATACCAGTATTTGTTTGGCTGACTCTTTTCTACTCCATTTGTATGCAAAGGTTTGAATGTTTTGTAGCATTTTCCATTAAATGATTAATATTACTCTGTAGAACAGTCTTCAGTCTCTTTAAGAGTATGTCTGGCAGGAGTAGTACATTCAGGCGTAGGATGAGTACTATCAGATGATATCAGTTTGGTTTTGTGTTTCCTCTATATTCATGACAATAAACTTGGCATATATTTATGACTGAAGTAAAAGCATTGGTGTGCTGTGCCCGTCCTTTGAGTTCATTAAACCAATTAGATCAATTAGAACTGGTTTTATTTCATATTTAGTTCTGGGCAACGATTAATCGCATCCAAAATCAAAGTTTTTGTTTACATAATATATATGTGTTTAGTACCTTGTATAATTATTTTGTATATATAAATACACACACACGCATGTATATATTTAAGATTTTTTATTTATATATATATTATAAATATATAGAGTATTTACATGCAAATATTTCTTAAACTTTGGTTTTGGATGCGATTAATCGTTGCCCAGCACCATTTACATTTTAATTTTAGTTTTATGATTTAGTTAATTAGCTTTTCATCATGTAGTTCCTTTATGATAACAGATTTTATTACTTGGAAAACAAATGCATGAAAACAAATGCAGTCTTTGTGCTTTACATGAGTCTTTTATTCTGAACAGCGATGCCCGTTCACTGCAAGCGCCGCATCTCTTCATGGAAACTTCATGCATATGTTTGAAAAAGATTATAGTTTATAAAGTAAATCATCAGTAACGTGAATGTGTGCAGAAATAAACATGCGAAATCTGGCATTTAAAACATTTATACCTTGAACTAAACTAGAACTTTATTTAAATGTTTCTTAAACTCGTTAGCGTTAAGTCTGACCCTTGATATTCTGTTAAAAGGCTTTAGTGTGTGAGACTCTTCAGTCCTCAGGTGTGGTGTGCCTCCTCCGGATCAGGTGTTGGGAGATGCTTTACTCCGGTCCATCCTCTTCAGCGCTTGACTTCTTCATGGTGAGTAAGGAGGAGGAGACGGTCCTGAGACGATCTTCTCATAGGCTGGAGGAGCGTTGGGAATCTGGAGGACAGGAGAGACATCATCATCATCTGTAAGTAGACTAACCTGAGGAGGAGCGACTGCAGGAAACCATTAACCCTCATCAGAAGCTTTTGTCCAAAGTGACTCGCAGTACAAATGAGGTGATGCTTCAACTCTTCACTTTCCCCGAAGAGCCTTTCAGTGATCAGTTCCTAAACTACCCTTTTCTTCCCTTGAGGAACATCTGAATAAAGTTTCCACTGTCTATTTCCCACTATATCTATTGTTTCAGAAAATGATCATTCACTGAAGAGAGAACCAGCAGCTCAAATCACACACACACACACACACACATGCACATACATATACACACTCACACACATATACACACTCACACACACATACATATACACACTCACACACATATACACACTCACACACACATACACATACATATACACACTCACACACTCACGCACATACATATACACACTCACGCACATACATATACATATACACACTCACACACATGCACATACATATACACTCACACACATGCACATACATATACATATACACACTCACGCACATACATATACATATACACACTCACGCACATACATATACACACTCACGCACATACATATACACACTCACACACATACATATACACACTCACGCACATACATATACACACTCACGCACATACATATACACACTCACACACATACATATACACACTCACGCACATACATATACACACTCACGCACATACATATACATATACACACTCACGCACATACATATACACACTCACACATATACATATACACACTCACGCACATACATATACACACTCACGCACATACATATACATATACACACTCACGCACATACATATACACACTCACACACATGCACATACATATACACTCACACACATGCACATACATATACATATACACACTCACGCACATACATATACATATACACACTCACGCACATACATATACACACTCACGCACATACATATACACACTCACACACATACATATACATATACACACTCACGCACATACATATACACACTCACGCACATACATATACATATACACACTCACGCACATACATATACACACTCACACATATACATATACACACTCACGCACATACATATACACACTCACGCACATACATATACACACTCACGCACATACATATACATATACACACTCACGCACATACATATACACACACACGCACATACATATACACACTCACACACATGCACATACATATACACTCACACACATGCACATACATATACATATACACACTCACGCACATACATATACATATACACACTCACGCACATACATATACATATACACACTCACGCACATACATATACATATACACACTCACGCACATACATATACACACTCACACACATGCACATACATATACACACACACATGCACATACATATACATATACACACTCACGCACATACATATACACACTCACGCACATACATATACATATACACACTCACGCACATACATATACACACTCACACACATGCACATACATATACACACACACATGCACATACATATACATATACACACTCACGCACATACATATACATATACACACTCACGCACATACATATACATATACACACTCACGCACATACATATACATATACACACTCACGCACATACATATACACACTCACACACATGCACATACATATACACACACACATGCACATACATATACATATACACACTCATGCACATACATATACATATACACACTCACGCACATACATATACATATACACACTCACGCACATACATATACATATACACACTCACGCACATACATATACATATACACACTCACGCACATACATATACATATACACACTCACGCACATACATATACATATACACACTCACGCACATACATATACATATACACACTCACGCACATACATATACATATACACACTCACGCACATACATATACATATACACACTCACGCATATACATATACACACTCACGCACATACATATACACACTCACACACATGCACATACATATACACACACACATGCACATACATATACATATACACACTCACACATGCACATACATATACACACACTCACGCACATACATATACATATACACACTCACACACATGCACATACATATACACACTCACACACACATACACATACATACACTCACACACGCACATACATATACACACTCACACACATGCACATACATATACATATACACACTCACACACACATACACATACATACACTCACACACGCACATACATATACACACTCACACACATGCACATACATACACTCACACACGCACATACATATACATATACACACTCACACACACATACACATACATACACTCACACACGCACATACATATACACACTCACACACACATACACATACATACACTCACACACGCACATACATATACACACACATGCACATACATATACATATACACACTCACGCACATACATATACATATACACACTCACGCACATACATATACATATACACACTCACACACACATACACATACATACACTCACACACGCACATACATATACACACTCACACACATGCACATACATATACATATACACACTCACGCACATACATATACATATACACACTCACACACACATACACATACATACACTCACACACGCACATACATATACACACTCACGCACATACATATACACACTCACACACACATACACATACATACACTCACACACGCACATACATATACACACTCACGCACATACATATACATATACACACTCACACACACATACACATACATACACTCACACACGCACATACATATACACACTCACACACATGCACATACATATACATATACACACTCACGCACATACATATACATATACACACTCACGCACATACATATACATATACACACTCACACACACATACACATACATACACTCACACACGCACATACATATACACACTCACACACACTCACACACACACTCACACACACATGCACACACACTCGCACACATATGCACATACATATACACACTCACACACACATGCTCACACACATATGCACATGCACATACACATACACATACACACTCACACACACACACACACACACGCACATACATATACACATTCACACACACATGCACATACATATACACACTCACACACACATGCACATACACACTCACACACACACACACGCACATACATATACACATTCACACACACATGCACATACATATACACACTCACACACACATGCACATACACACTCACACACACACACACGCACATACATATACACATTCACACACACATGCACATACATATACACACTCACACACACATGCACATACACACACACACACACACACACGCACATACATATACACATTCACACACACATGCACATACATATACACACTCACACACACATGCACATACACACTCACACACACACACACGCACATACATATACACATTCACACACACATGCACATACATATACACACTCACACACACATGCACATACACACTCACACACACACACACGCACATACATATACACATTCACACACACATGCACATACTTATACACACACATGCACATACATATACACATTCACACTCGCACATACATATACACACTCACACACACATGCACATACATATACACACTCACACACATGCACATACATATACACACTCACACACACATGCACACACACTCACACACACACTCACACACACATGCACATACATATACACACTCACACACACATGCTCACACACACATGCACATACATATATACACACACACATGCACATACATATACACACTCACACACACATATACACACTCACATACACATGCACATACACATACACACTCACACACACACACACGCACATGCACATACATATACACACTCACACACACATGCTCACACACATATGCACATACATATATACACACTCACACACACATGCTCACACACATATGCACATACATATATACACACACACATGCACATACATATACACACTCACACACACATGCTCACACACATATGCACATACATATATACACACACACATGCACATACATATACACACTCACACACACATATACACACTCACATACACATGCACATACACATACACACTCACACACACACACACGCACATACATATACACATTCACACACACATGCACATACATATACACACTCACACACACATGCACATACATATACACACTCGCACACATGCACATACATATACACACTCACACACACATGCACACACACACACTCACACACACATGCACACACACTCGCACACATATGCACATACATATACACACTCACACACACATGCTCACACACATATGCACATACATATATACACACACACATGCACATACATATACACACTCACACACACATATACACACTCATACACATACACATACACACTCACACACACACACACGCACATACATATACACATTCACACACACATGCACATACATATACACATTCACACACACATGCACATACATATACACACTCGCACACATGCACATACATATACACACTCACACACACATGCACATACATATACACACTCACACACACATGCACATACATATACACACTCACACACACATATACACACTCATACACATACACATACACACTCACTCACACACACACGCACATACATATACACATTCACACACACATGCACATACATATACACATTCACACACACATGCACATACATATACACACTCACACACACATGCACATACATATACACACTCGCACACATGCACATACATATACACACTCACACACACATGCACATACATATACACACTCACACACACATGCACATACATATACACACTCGCACACATGCACATACATATACACACTCACACACACATGCTCACACACATATGCACATACATATATACACACACACATGCACATACATATACATGCACACACACACACACTCAAACACACATACATATACACGCACACACATATACACACATATATTCACACACACACACACACACACACACACACACACACACACACACACACACTCACTCATATACAGACACACACACCCTCTCACTCACTCACACACTCACTCACAGACACACACACACACACACACTCACACTCTCACTCTCACACATTCCAGTCGTTTGTAATCCCCACATCACGAGTAATGACGCAAACTAAAGGTCTTTCGGCCCTTCAGCGGGTCACATGCCTCCTTTATCCCCACTGGAATTCTGGGTAATAAGAGCTTGGTTAGTCTTATTCTCTGAAACTGAATGTGGCAGAAAGAAAAAACACTGATTTGTTGAAGGAACCACTGAAGGACAGGAAACCGAGTGTGTGTGAGTGAGTGTGAGTGAGTGTGTGTGAGTGTGTGTGAGTGTGTGTGAGTGTGTGTGAGTGTGAGTGTGAGTGTGAGTGAGTGAGTGTGTGTGAGTGAGTGTGTGTGTGTGAGTGTGTGAGTGAGTGAGAGAGAGTCAGTGAGAGTGAGTGTGAGTGAGTGTGAGAGAGAGTGCGGAGAGTGAGTGAGTGAGTGTGTGTGAGTGAGAGAGAGTCAGTGAGAGTGAGTGTGAGTGAGTGTGAGAGAGAGTGCGGAGAGTGAGTGAGTGTGAAAGTGACTGTGTGTGTGTGTGTGTGTGTGTGTGTGTGTTGTACCGCTGGTTGCAGGTTGCTGAGTTCTTGCAGGGCCACTTTGTTCTCCTCTCCGGATCCAGACTCGCTGTGTTGACCCGTCCTCATCATCTCTCTCCATGACTGACCACTGCCTCGTGCGCTCTGACACACACACACACACACACACACACACACCCGAGAGGTAAGAGTCACAGGATCCAATCCCACTATCTTCACAGCATCTTATTACTACAGTCTAAAAATGAATTCATGCATTTGGCCCCAAAATAATATCATGACAAACACATGACCGTCATGTCATCTACTATTCAAGCTTTATGAATATTGACATCTCATTATGACATCATTGTAACAGCGTGATCACCTGACCCTCCCGTGCATCACATGACTCACCCGGATCATCTTGTACCCGCCCCGTCGCCGGTAGAACCAGCATCCCATAATGAGCAGCGCTGTGAGGATTACTGCCAGTAATGCGATTCCTGCAGCCCTGCACACACACACACACACACACACACACACGTTAGATGAAGTATATCTGTAGTTTCCTGCTCGTGTGTGTGTGTGTGTGTGTGTGTGTGTGTGTCTTCTCTCACTCTTCAGCTCTGATGAATCCTGCTCCTCTTCTGCTGGAGAAATGAACACTGAATTCTCCTCGAGACACTGAGCCTGATCCACCGTACGACATGATCACCAAACCTCTGCAGAATGATGATCATAAACACTGAGATATGACCAACACTGCAGTCCTTCATCATATCATAAGGATAGTGTGAGATATGATTCATAAACACAGAGATCAGTCTCAGGAACACCAGGTCTAATTCACCCCAACATTCTAAAGAATTATATGTTGCCTGACAATAAAGCATGTTTACATTTACATTCATAAATATGTAATTATGTCATAATTACATTTGACCTCCATATTCTCATTACTGATGTTTTACTTCGGCATTTGATTCTCATTACTGTAATAGTTATTTTTTGCTGTACAAATATATTTTGATGATAAATTTAAGTACGTACATTACAATTTATATAACATATGTTTTACATTACAGTAATGAAAAAATAATTTAATTGTCATGACAATAATGCAAACAATGTCACAATGTAAAACATTCTTCTTGGTCCTTATAGGTCACATTTTTTTAAATGCAAAATATATTTTCTTATTCCTTTTAAATTTGAGGTATATTATAACCTGGACATGTTATTAAGAAGTTTTTTTGATATTAAAATGACATAACGTAAATCTGACAGAATAAACATTCAGTGAAAAGAAACATCTGAATTGAATGAAATGAATTGTCTCCGCAGCAAACGCACCTAACCCTAATAACCAAACGCACCTAACCCTAATAACCAAACGCACCTAACCCTAATAACCCTAACCCTAACCCTAACCCTAATAACCAAACGCACCTAACCCTAATAACCAAACGCACCTAACCCTAATAACCAAACGCACCTAACCCTAATAACCAAACGCACCTAACCCTAATAACCAAACGCACCTAACCCTAATAACCAAACGCACCTAACCCTAATAACCAAACGCACCTAACCCTAATAAACCTTACAGAGTTGGTGATTTAAGAATCTGTAGATATTTGGACTGGAAACCAGACAGAAATGCTCAGTAAGAAAAGCACACACACACACACACACACACACACACACACACACACACACACACACACACACACACACACACACACACACACACAGTGCAAAACATGCTTTTCTTACTTAGTATTTCTGTCTGGTTTCCAGTCCAAATATCTATAGATTCTTAAATCGAGATGCATTCACTATACAAGTAAAATGACACAAGAAATTCTGTCTTGTTTCCCTGATAAATAAATAAATCAATTAAATTTTTTTTGCTTAAAACAAGAAAAATGATCTGCCAATGGAGTCAGAAAAATAATCTTGTTTTCCATTTGAATAAAGTTTTTTTTTTCACCTTATTGGCAAATAATTTTGCTTGTTTTAAGCAAAAACTCACTTAATTTTATTTTTTTTATCAGAAAACAAGATAATTTCTTATGTTATTTTACTTTTTAATAAGATTAAAATTACATAATTTACCAAAATTTGTAGTGATGGAAGAGAATGGGATCTTACCTGAACTGATGCTGTGATTCCTGAGAGCGTCTGCTGTTTGAGAGAGAGAGAGAGAGAGAGTGTGTGTGTGTGTGTGTGTGTGTGTGTGTGTGTGTGTGTGTGTGTGTGTGTGTGTGTGTGTGTGTGTGTGTGTGTGTGTGTGTGTGTGTGTGTGTGTGTGTGTGTGTGTGTGTGTGTGATTCAGAGCTGCTCTGAAAGCCCTTGAGAAGTTCTCATGACCGTCACGGGTTCAGCTCTCTCACACACACACACACACACACACACTCCATCTGACTGTCTGCTGACTGACCCCCTGTGTTTACCGCGGTAACCAGCCTCAGATCAAGAGGATTAATGCTGGGTGAAACAGTTTAACTAGATTAGACAGAAAACTAATGTTTATGCTCTGGTTGAAAGTGTGTGAAATTAGTTTCCACTTATAGCGTCGGTTAATACTGAGATTGTTGTCGCAGCCAGAAAAATGGAGCGTAACTGGAGGAAAACAAAACTAGAGGTTTTTCGCATCTCATGGAAGGAGAGCCTGACTGCATACAGAGAGGCCTTAGAAGCTGCTAGATTTTTCAACCCTATTAGAAGAAAATAAACAAAACCCTTGGTATTTATTTGAAACAGTGGCTAAACTAACGAAAAATAAAGCTTCAAGCCCAGAAGTTTCCAAGCAACACAGCAGTAATGACTTTATGAACTTCTTCACTTACAAGATTGATAATATCAGGGAGAAAATTATAATTATATATACTCGATTCACTCATTGCTATAGAAGAGGAAGAATTCGTTAAACTCATTAAATCATCTAAATCAACAACATGTATGTTAGACCCTATACCGACTAAGCTACTGAAAGAGATGCTTCCAGAGGTCACAGATCCTCTTCTTAATATCATTAATTCATCTTTGTCTCTAGGATACGTACCAAAAACCTTTAAGCTGGCTATGATTAAAACCGATCTTGAATCTGCCTTTTCTGCCAAACATACTAGAAAAGGCAGTATCTTCACAACTGTGTTCCTTTTTAGAGAGAAATGATATCTGGAGGATTTCCAGTCAGGATTTAGACCGTACCATAGTACTGAGACTGCTCTCGTTAGAGTCACAAATGATCTGCTCTTATCATCCGATCGTGGTTGTATCTATATATATGTGTTACTCGATCTTAGTGCTGCGTTTGACACCATTGACCACAACGTTCTTTTAAATAGATTAGAACATTATGTTGGCATTAGTGGAATTGCACTAGCATGGTTTAAATCATACTTATCTGACCGTTATCAGTCTGTAGCAGTAAATGATGAGATGTCTCATTGATCACAAGTTCAGTATGGCGTACCACAAGGCTCAGTACTAGGACCGCTGCTGTTCACTCTGTACATGCCACACACACACACACACACCCTGTACCCTTGGGAGATATCATTAGGAAGCATGGCATTAGTTTTCACTGTTATGCTGATGATACTCAGCTCTATATTTCTTCACGCCCTGACGAAACTTACCAATTCACAAAATTAACGTAATGCACAGCTGATATAAAAACTGGATGACAAGTAATCTCCTACTTCTAAATTCTGGGGGGGAAAAAAACAGTTTCTCTGTCATCTCAAAATGTGTGAGTTGATAACTAAATGCCATTCACTGAATTAACCTGCAAGAATGTAACTTGCTGTCAATAGAATTGAAGGCGTTATAAACCATTTACAATAAACAGTTTAACAATGTTAATACTGCAGGCTCTAAATTATTGAATTAGTATTTTACTTCAATTAAAGATTATTAGAACTGAAGATATTTACACAAGAAAAAGCCATAGCTTTATCCTTAACTCATGCGGATCCAGGCTATAACACTAATAAATGTTCTTTTGTAGTTTCCCAAATGTAAAATTAAATATAGTTCATGCGTATCAAGAGTAACTGTAACTTATATTTAACGTAGATTAACTGCAGTTTCATCTTTGTCCACTAGATGACACAACTAGCTTTTCAAAGGCTTTAGTTCAGATTGGAGACTGTAAAGAGAAGCCGGATCTGAAGATGAATGAGGATCATCACGTCACATATGAAGCAGAAACTTAATGAATCTGATCCTGTTCTATTACAGAATCAGTGTCACTTTACACTTAGTCTTTCAGCTCCAGCTCTGATGTTGTTTTAATGTGATCTTCTTGTTAACCTCGTATTTACTTTTCACATTCTTGTTTTCGGTCTTAAATTGTGTCAGCCAGCACTGTCATAAAAAGCAATACGGTACGCACAATATTAATAACAGCAGTAATTAGAGTAGAAACTATGGTGAACCGACATCAGCTGAACAATGACACTATTGTCTATGATAGTTGGTAAGCTTTGCTAATACTTTATAAGAGTTACTGTATGAACGTTTCGACCCCCTCAATGAAAGTTTATGAGAATCTGGGAATGTTTGGAGTCCGATACAGGAATTCAGAAAGACGGATCAGTTAGAAAAGACACAGTCAGAACAGTCCGAGTCGAGTTTAAAGCTCTAGGAGGAGATGCTGCCTAAAATGTATTCTCAGAAGGAACAGAAATAGTAGATCAGTATGTCAGCTGGTGTGGCGAGCCTCAGTCACTGTTAAGACAATTTTGAGACATCCACTTTTATCTAATACATTGAGAAAGAAAGGCCACAGCCACATTATCATCAGAATGTATGTAAATCTGGCTGTCATCTGCATAAAAATAAAAGGTTTGGAAAGAGGGAAAATGTAAATGAGTAAAAGAGAAAAGGGCCCAAACCGGAGCCCTGAGGAACGCCAGATCGAAAACACACAACCTCAGACATTAAACTAGCGCAGTATCAGAAACAATCTCTCAGCCGGTGATTAAAAGAGTGATCTACTGTTATTCTTCTGTAATAGTGTCAGATAATATCACTGGCTTGTTGATAACAGAGTGTGCGTTGAAAAGCTGATGAGGTTGAAGAGTGATGTATACAGGGCAGTATTCCTGCATATCTATATTAACAGCATCAGTCAGTGTCAGTGATGTGAAGAGCTGAGACTGTCATAATATTCTCATGAGACGATCACATTCCAGCTACACACACACACACACACACACACACACGTCATATATCAACTCAAACTAGCTTAAATCTGCAGCTGAAAAAAATCTGGTGTAGAATTTACTCAAATAATTACATTGAAATGGCATCTTGAATTAAACATGAAATTTTGAGGTAGAAAAACATACTATCCAATAATCTATTCACAACTTCAAAAAAACATTTTTGACAGTGTACATGCAACTCTCAAATCGAGAAAGTGAAATTTAACTATATAAAACAAATACAATTGAGCATCTTTAAAAACAAAATTAGTACATTTGATCTAAATCAAGATAATCTGGAGCACTTCTAAATAAAACATTTTGAGATGCGTTGCAAGAAATCCCGTTCTTCCTCAGAGTCTCTGTCTTGTTTTCCAGCACAAATATCTAAACATTCTTAAATCAAGATATATTTACTGAAGAAGAAGCAGCGTTTAATTGTTTAATAAAAATTATATCAAAATGAAGTGAGTTTGTGCTTAAAACAAGAGCAAATACCTGCAAGTGGAGTCAGACAAATAAACTTCATTCAAAAGGGAAAACAAGATTATTTTTCTGACTCCATTGGCAGATATTTGCTCTTGTTTTAAGCACAAACTCAATTCATTTTAATATTTTTTTCATTAAACAAAGCGTAATATCTTCACTCCTCCAGTAAATGTATCTTGTTTTCCAGTACAAATATCTAAACGTTCTTAAATCAAGATATATTTACTGGAGAAGCAGCAAAATGACTGAAGTCTTTAATTCTTTTATGAAAATTTGATCAAAATGAAGTGAGTTTGTGCTTAAAACGAGAAAAAATATCTGCCAATGGAGTCAGAAAAATAAACTTAATTCAAAGGGAAAGCAAGACTCCACTGAAAAATATGTGTTCTTGTTTGTGTTTTCATTAAACAAGGCGTAATATCTTCAGTCATTTTGCTTCTTCTCCAGTAAATGTATCTTGTTTTCCAGTACAAATATCTAAACATTCTTAAATCAAGACGAAAATACTAAAGAAAGAATCATTTTTTAGTGCAAATCAAGAACACCTGACAAACAAACAGAAAGACACCAGCAGAAACGAGAGCTAAAGGGCTCGAGTTTATTTGTAAAGCGCATTAATTCATCCGTATGAGGTTATATGGAAACAATGAGCCGCACTGGGCTGAAATGACAGAGAGAAGCAATAGTGGTGCTCACACACACACTGGTTATGTGGCACTGGAGTGCGAGAGCCGCTCGGCCTCAAAATAACAATCATACGTGAGCTAATGAGAAACTCAAGCCTTCCAACTCGCTCATGATCCGCATTTAAAACATGTCAAAACCCTGCAAGACTTTCAAGCGCCAGTGCAAGATTCTTAGCAGGTCCATATAAACACAACCCGAGAGTCCCGCACCAGGAGAACCTCCGAGAGCAGAAGCCCGAAGATAAAGACATGAGAGGAACGTCGTATTCGCAGAAGAGCCTGAGCGTCAGCGGCTCCAGCCGGATGAGGGTCCAGAGCCCGTCTCCGTCCCGATGCCGAGGCTCGTCGTTCAGCCGAGGGCGAGCCGGGTTCCCGGGTCAGGCTGTGGAAGTCGCCACCGAGATCCATCAGCACCAAACCAACGAGAAGGAGGAGATGCAGGAGCTGAACGTGCGCTTCGCCGGGTACATCGAGAAGGTCCAGGCGCTGGAGACGAGGAACGCTTCGCTGAGAGCCGAGCTGGAGTCGCTTCAGGGACGCTTTAAAGCAGGACCCACCGGCCTCGGGGACGAGTACGAGCTGAAGTTTAAGGAGATGAGGGATCTGATCGAAGCCCTGACCGCTGAGAAGGGCTCGGCCGATATAGAGAGAGGTTACATCGAGGAGGAGGTGGAGGTCTGGAGGATGAAGCTTGAGGAGGAGCTGGCCATCAAAGGTGAGGATGGAGATGTTCTCAGTTAAAGTCTGGGTGTAGTCAATCATTTTATCCCTTAAAACTCATCTTTGATCACCAAAATGACATATTTAACTTCATTGCTTATTAAGAGCTGGCCATCAAAGGTGAGGATGGAGATGTTCTCAGTTAAAGTCTGCGTGTAGTCAATCATTCTGTCCCTTAAAACATCACCAAAATGTCATATTTAACTTCATGGCTTATTAAGAGCTGGCCATCAAAGGTGAGGATGGAGATGTTCTTTGTTAAAGTCTGGGTGTAGTCAATCATTCTGTCCCTTAAAACTCATCTTTGATCACCAAAATTACAAATTTAAATGTTTCCAAGTTTTGGATCGGTAAGATTTTTTGTGTTTTTAAAAGAAGTCTCTTCTGCTCACCAAGGCTGCATTTATTTGATTAAAAATACACCCCAAAAAACAGTAATATTGTGAAATATTATTCCAGTGTAAATCTGCTGTTTTCTATGTGAATATATAGTAAAGTGTAATTTATTCCTGTGATCAAAGCTGAATGTTCAGCATCATTACTCCAGTCTTCAGTGTCACATGATCCTTCACAAATCACTCTAATATGATGATTTGATGATCAAGAAACATTTATGATTATTATCAGTGTTGAAAACAGTTTTGTAATTGTTTTTTCAGGATTCTTTGATGAATAGAAAGTTCAAACGAACAGCATTTATCAGAAATAGAATCTTTTGTAAATAGATTACTCAAGTAGCAAGTACAGATACTCGAAAAGTGTACTTAAGTACTCAAGTAAATGTACTTCGTTACTGTCCATCTCTGTTTATTTATATAACACCACTTGTATATGACCTCACTAATGACCTTGATGATTTGACTCCACAGAGGAGGCCGAAATGATTCTCCGCGAGTTCCGTCAAGACGTGGACAACGCCACGCTACAGAAGGCCGACCTGGAGAAGCGCATCGAGCAACTGGTGGCCGAGATCGAGTTCCTGAAGAAGCTCCACGACGAGGAGGTCGCCGACCTCCTCAAGCAGATCGAGGAGTCCAAGGTGACGGTGGAGCTGGACTCCGACAGACCCGATCTAGCGGCGTACCTGCGAAACATGCGCACCGAGATCGAGGCCGTCGCCGCTCGCAACGTCCAAGAGGCCGAGAAGTGGTACAAGGGCAAGTTCGACACTCTGAAAGTGCAGGCCAGCAAACACGAGGGCCACATGAAGACCATGAAGGACGAGATCACCAGCTTCCACAACCAGGTTTCGGACCTGCAGAACCAGATCGACAGTCTGAGGGCCCGTAACGCGGCTCTGGAGCAGCAGCTCGAGGACATGGAGGCCGCGCACCTCGACAAGACGTCCGGCCTGGAGGACATCATCGCTCAGCTGGAGAACCAGCTCTGCGAGACCAAGGTGGAGATGGGGAAATACATGGCCGACTATCAGGAGCTGCTTCACATCAAGCTGAAGCTGGACGCCGAGATCGCCACCTATAGGAAGCTTCTGGAAGGAGAGGAGAAACGGCTCGGGATCTCCGTCGTCGAAGGTCTGTCCGCGGTCGCGGGTGAGTTCGCCAAAATATACTAGTGCTTTAGGATTCTCTGTTAGCTTATTAGGGCTGGAATACACTGAATGCTTTTTGCACCAATTTACAGTTAGTTTGCAGACTCGAGTTGACAGCTTTCACAGGAAATAGTGTTTGGTGGACACAGACTTTCATTCGGTTGAAGAAAAGATATGTTCTTACTCTCTCGTTTTCCAGCACAAACATCTAAACATTCTTAAATCAAGATACATTTACTGGAGAAGCAGCAAAATTACTTAAAAAATTCAGATAAATGTATCAAAATGAAGTGAGTTTATGTTTAAAACATGAACCAGTTCATCTTAATTCAAAGGGAAAACAGGATTCTTTTTCTGACCCCTTTGGCAGATATTTGAAAACTGACTTCATTTTAATCAATTTTGATAATTTTTTCAGAAAACGACTTCTCGAGTAAATGCATCTCGATTTAAGAATGTTTCGATATTTTACTGAAAAAAGCAGTTTGATATTTTGCACAGATTTTTGAACATATTGATTTCATTTTTCATGCTTCTCCTAGCAATCCGTTCAGGTTTTAAAAGTCGTGTATTCCAGCTTTTAGACATAAACTGATAGATGCTACGCAACATTTGAAATATGAACAGATTTTAAACACTCTGCATCATACACTTGCCGACTTTGTAAATGGTTACAGAGGAAAAGTTGGGCATCAAACACTAACAGACTTTCCGATCGTTCCGAACAAACGCTGAATCAAACTTTACGTGCTATCAGTATAATCGTAAATACGGGTTTCCTAGTCCGAATTTCCTAGCCTGAGTTTCCTAGTCAGAAATACTTAGTTGGAGTTTCCTAGTTGGAATTTCCTAGTCGTAGTAGTTTCCTAGTAGTTGGAGTTTAAATTTTAAAAGTAAAAAATTGGACCTGAATGGCATCTCAAGTCGTATTTACTACTGGGAAACTGAGATAATTTCGATGGATTCCGAGTTGAGCATTCCATAAACTGTAAACATGGCAGAGGGAAGAACGATTCTTCATTCGTTTTTCCACAACAGCTACATCGCCTTGTCTTGATAAAGTAGTGCATATTTATGTATTACATATACATATACTATGCATATGCATATTAAATATATATGAACAACCATTTGAAGCATATTTCGAAATTCCAGAATCGTCAGCAAGCTGACCATCTAGATAGAGCTGTGAATGTTTATATGGTTGTCAACGAATGGGACGCTACATTTTATTCAAAATTAAATATCTTCAGTACATTTTGCCCAAGAAATAGACAAGAATAAACATTGTGTCCTCCATGATTCCCATTCTTTCCGACAAGAGGCTGTTCATGTCCAATTTCCGACTAGAAAACTCCAACTAGGAAACTTGTATTTATGATAGTTGTGATATTACACGAAGGCAGCATAAGCCTTAGAAAAGTCTTGCTCTTAATGGGATATCTTGTTTTTCCCAGCAGTGACGGAGGAGAGAACCACGTCTGTGTCCCGCACTGTAGAGACTCACACGACTGTTGCCTGAGGACCGACGGAAGCGTCTGAAGACTCAAACCCGACTAAACCTGTCCCACTAAACTAGCGGAGTTAACTGAGACTCACTGAGTAAAACGTTGTCTCATGTAAAAGAACCACAATGTTACCAGGTACTAAATAAAGCTTGAGTTCAATGCACACTCGTCTCTGTTGATTACTGCACCCTTGATTTCTGGAGTTTCAACATGCATTTGTTTCTTGTCACTGTTGTCTTTGGCTTGATCAGTTGGCGTTAAAAAATCTAAAATTGATTGATTTTACAACATTAACCTTTTACTGTTTATTGTATAACGCGTTATAGAAATAAATATGACTTGACATTTAAAATGGCATAGCCTATGTAGCGACGGTTCAATAGCAGTTAGCATCGTAATAATACACATTTAACCTGTTAACTGTGATCTAACTCTTTCACAGGAGGAATTTTGAGTGTTAGGGTTAGGGTTAGGGTTAGAATGATGATTACTAAAATATTTCATAGGGAAAATAAACCGGGACTCTGACAGTTAAAAGGTCAAAAATATGATTATCCCTCATAAAGAAAGAGTCTCACTGCACTGTTTCCTTTTATTTCTCATAGTCACATACTAAACCTCCTCACGAGAGTAAATGTGCAGTTTATCAGAGTACTCCAGCAGAACAGAGAGGATGGCGTTAAACGCATCACTTGACAACAATATACTCATCCACAGCTCTATTCTGCCCAGCTTGACAACAGCTTGCAGACGCTTCTGTAATTTTGCTCAAATAAAGGCTATTTTTCATCAGAATGATCAGTTTCCCATTAGCAAATACGACTAGGAAGATCCAACTAGGAATTTCTGACTAGAAAACTCATATTTACTCTAATCCCGATGGCATGTGAAGGCAGCACTAATCGCAATAAACATGAAACGCTGCCTTTACATGCAAGACGCCCTCGCAAGTCGTATTTACTGCTGGGAAACAGTATAGAGAATAACGCTCTTGCTATAACAAAAGCAATTGAACAGAACGAGCTCGTAAACATGACTTAGGAAGTGGGAAGTAGGACATTTCCGACAGAAGACGGCAAGAATGCACAGTAGAAATCGTTCTCCTCTCTGCCGAGGGAAGTTTATGACACGCCCAACTCGGAAACTCTGGGATCAAAATTATCTCGGAGTTTCCCAGAAGTAAATTTTTTTTTAATAACTTGGTCAAATTTCTGACTAAGAAAAACCAACTAGGAATTTCTGACTAGGAAACTGAAACTGAAACTGAAATTCTGAAATTTTTCCAGAAAAATGTAAATCAAAGCCATACATCTAGCCAAGTTGTTCCAAATGTAGCCGTTTTCACAGGATGGATTGAGTGTTTAAGCTTTTGAATGATGATTACTCATATATGTCACTGTCAGATTCCTGGTTTATTGGCTCTTTTCCCAGTTAAAAGGTCAAAAATAAACAACCTGGATTATCCCACATAAAGAAAGAGTCTCACTGCACAGTTTCCTTTTATTTCTCATAATGTCACATACAAAACCTCCTCACGAGAGTAAATGTGCAGTTTATCAGAGTACTCCAGCAGTTCCTGACAGAGAGGATGGCGTTAAACGCATCACTTCCTCTTCTTCCTCTTGAGGGCCTTCCATTCTCCCTCCTGATTGGCCAGACTGCCGAACAGCTCCTTCACCTTCCTCTTCCTCTCCGAATCCCTGACGCACAAACACAACACCACCATTAGAGACTGGCACGATAGAGTACAGTCACAATCACATGACACATCATGACATCACGTGACACAGACGTAAATCACATGACAATCACATAGGGCTGCACAATCAATCTAATCTGTAATCGCGATTACAGTAACGGACGCCACAATTATGTATTCGCTGAAAGGCGCAACTACCAAAATAAAAGTCCTCTTACATTAGTGTGTGTGTAAGATGTGTTTCTCTTTCTCCAGCGGATCTTAAGGGTTTTCCCACATTGGTTTAATTTTAGTTTTAGAATAACATGCATATTTTTACTTTGGTTTGGTTTCTTTAAATATTTTATGTTTTAATATTTGACATTTGAGGCTTAATGCTGTAGAAAAGCAATACAAGTTTTCAGCTCGTTTATTATAATACGGCAGGCAGTCGCTTCATACAGTGGCATAAAGCTACTCAAAACATTAATGTAAATGATGATAATCATAATTACAATTCCATGGGAATAATCGACAATTATGATTTGTGTCATAATCGTGCAGCCCTCCAATCACACGACACACAACACATGACATGACGCTCACCTGCTCATGATGTCACTGAGCTTCTCCCGGGCCAGGAACCGCGTGTCCTTCCGGATCTCCCTCAGCGCTCCCTTAAACTCACGCTTGTGCTTGTGCTTGAGTCGCTCTCGCTCCTTCTCTTCTTTAGTGTTCCCTCGCTTTTTACCGTAATCCAGACTGGAGGAGAAAGAAGAGTCCAGAGTTATTTATACTGCACTTTTAACATTATAGATCGTTTCAGAGCAGCTTTCCAGAGATAGCAGGAGAATAATGCAGTAAAGTGTGTTTCCTGAAGACAATAGCGTCTCAGTCCAGCTTAAGGAAGTTCAGTGATGCTTCATTTCTGTTGTAAAAACGTCATTTATATATATATATCCGCTCTGGAGAAAGTCCAGCTCAGTTCAGTTCTCATATAATGCTGTCAGTGCAGGAGATCAATAATGGTGTTGAATATTAAATGAAAAGACAAAAGCCAAAGGCGACAGGAATCAAAACTCCATCAGTGACAGAATGGAGGAAACCCTCGTGAGAAACCAGACTCAGCCTCAGTTCTGCTCTGGCCAACAGTGTGTGATTATGATTATGATTATGATTATGATTCAGGAGCATTAGAAGTAACGATGGTTGGTGCTGGAAGTTCAAGCAAGGCGAATCTGTCAGAGGGAAACGAGTTTCTAGTTCCTGTTTGACTCACATTTCCACAATTTTCGGTGTGAAGAGTTTCAGTGGGATGGGCTTCTTCTTCTTGAACACCAGAGGTGCATGCTGGGAAGGCTTTTCAGGAATGGCATCTAATATCTCTCTGTGAAGATCCTGCAGATATAAAGACATACCCAGAATGAATCATAATGAGCTGTTCGCTGTGAACATGAGGGGCGTTGTAGGAGAACTAATGGTTCCCTTTGGAACGTTTCGTTTCTAGTTTCCGCGTTGTTCAGGTCTGCGCGGAGATGATAATGTTTTTAAAATAAAATCACCGCTGTTTTACGGTCTGCGTTCTCGAGCTCAAACACTGCTGTGTGTGAATGAACGGCCAGAACACAGTAAAAGTTTCTGTTTCCTGTGAGAACGGTGTGTGTTAGCGGCCGCTGAGTTAATGACTAATGATCGTTGCGACGGAAGTGAATCAATCAAAACTAACTTTATCTGGACAATAACTTTATCCTAGAGCTGCTGTAAAGCCTGATCTCTGCTACTGTAATCTCCTGTTATCACTGTAGAGCTGTGAGGCGGTCTGTCGGTGTTGTTCAAGCGCTGTATAGATGAAGACTCGACCGTGTTCCTGGTTGCGTTCGCAGCGCTAGCACGAACTCTAAAGTGACGCGAGACACACTTCCTGTTGGGACTTTTATTCTGACGGCGCTGAGAACGACGTCCTGTTCATTAGTTTACGATCTAACAATCCTGTCGAATACGTTATTAGATTGAACTTTCATACACAGAAAGCAGCCAGTGATGAAGAGTTATTAGCGTATGGCGTGTGTTGATGAGCAGAAGCACATGATCATGTTTCTCTGGTCTCCTCAGAGTCGTGTTGGGTGTTCTCCTCAGGGTAAAGATCGAGAGCTTCATCTGTCACTGTTTCCCGTATTCATAGAGTTAGTTCCTGTAGTAAATATATCCGCTATAATCTGTGCGTTTATCTTTTAATAATGGCGGGTGCTTGTGTTTCGCGTGTGTTCGGCCAATCAGAGAACACTAATGATAGTTCCTCTAGCGCTGGTTTAATGAGGAGTAAAGCAGTTCCTCCTAATGAGTTCCTGAAATCGCTCCTAGTTCCTGCGGTGCGAACACGCCGACATCCGGGAGCGTCCGCCAGTAGTTGTAGGAACGATGAAACGGTTCCACCGGTGCGAAAGCCCGTGTGATGTCATGAGCGAGCACGAACCTGTGTGCAGGAAGGGTAGAGCGCCACAGGAAGATGGTTCAGGAGGAGCGTTCTGATTGGCTGGAAGATGTGAGAGTATGACGGCAGGTCCTGATAGAGAGACGTGCACCGCTTCACCAGATCCAGACACGAGTCGACGAGAGACAGCCTGAAACACACACATATATAGTCATGGTCAGAATTATTAATTAATTATCAAACTGAATCCTGACGGCCTCTGCTGGAACTCTTATAATGGGCCGATCTTCCATCAGGACA
>JAJAQA010000017.1:34710774-34713274 GCA_021464565.1 Rutilus rutilus
ATCGGCCGTTTGAGCGGATCGGCCGTTTGAGCGGATCGGCCGTTTGAGCGAATCGGCCGTTTGAGCGGATCGGCCGTTTGAGCGAATCAGCCGTTTGAGCGGATCGGCCGTTTGAGCGAATCGGCCGTTTGAGCGGATCGGCCGTTTGAGCGAATCGGCCGTTTGAGCGGATCAGCCATTTGAGCGGATCGGCCGTTTGAGCGAATCGGCCGTTTGAGCGGATCAGCCGTTTGAGCGGATCAGCCGTTTGAGCGTATCAGCCGTTTGAGCGGATCGGCCGTTTGAGCGAATCAGCCGTTTGAGCGGATCGGCCGTTTGAGCGAATCGGCCGTTTGAGCGGATCGGCCGTTTGAGCGAATCGGCCGTTTGAGCGGATCAGCCGTTTGAGCGGATCGGCCGTTTGAGCGAATCGGCCGTTTGAGCGGATCAGCCGTTTGAGCGGATCAGCCGTTTGAGCGAATCAGCCGTTTGAGCGAATCAGCCGTTTGAGCGGATCGGCCGTTTGAGCGAATCGGCCGTTTGAGCGGATCGGCCGTTTGAGCGGATCGGCCGTTTGAGCGAATCGGCCGTTTGAGCGGATCGGCCGTTTGAGCGAATCGGCCGTTTGAGCGGATCGGCCGTTTGAGCGGATCGGCCGTTTGAGCGGATCGGCCGTTTGAGCGGATCAGCCGTTTGAGCGGATCGGCTGTTTGAGCGAATCGGCCGTTTGAGCGGATCAGCCGTTTGAGCGGATCGGCTGTTTATCAAATTGACACAAAGTATGATGCATGCATATAATTAGGTTTGAAAAAAGGCTTTATAAAGGTAAAAATGTCCATATTAGGTAAAAATCAATTGAAACATATTGGAAAAAATGATTTCTGTCACTGCTGTGAACTGACACCACACAGAGTGTGAATAACATCAGAACTCTAGGAGCTGAACTCTGAACCTGTAGCCAACACAACACACACTCAGCAAAATATCGTCTAATAATCGTTATCGAGAAAATCCCAGAAAGTATCGAGATATAATTTGTTGTCTATATCGCACACACACACACTCTCACACACCTGTGTTGCTCTTGTCGGGGACGGTCAGGTGCAGGAGCCCCAGCAGGAAGTTCATCAGCTCTGGGAAAAACCTCTTGGACAGAGCCACAAACTCCAGCGCCAGACAGCAGAGGATCAGACCCTTACAGGCGTCCTCCAGAGAGACCACGACACACTGAAACACACACACACACACACACACACAACCGTCAGCTGCAGGAACAAACATCACTGAAGCACTCTGAGAGACACACACACACACACACACACACACACTCACACACACATACGCGCACGCGCACGCACACACACACACACACACACACACACACACACACACACACACACACACACACACACACACACACACACACACACACACACACACACACACACACACACACACACACACACACACACACACACACAACCGTCAGCTGCAGGAACAAACATCACTGAAGCACTCTGAGAGACACACACACACACACACACACACACACACACACACACACACACACACACACACTCACACACACATACGCGCACACACACACACACACACACACACACACACACACACACACACACACCCATCGGCTGCAGGAACAAACATCACTGAAGCACTCTGTGACAAACACACACACACACAGTAGTGTTGTCACGATACCAAAATTATTGTTTCGATACCGATACCAAGTCAAGTATTGCGATTTCGATACTTTTTCGATACTTTTCCTGAAAAATATCATTGCTGTGCTTTATTTTAAAACCGGGACAACATTCTAATCATAATACACACTAATAAATGAACATATGAACAGCAGATATATTAAACATTTGAACAAAATATGAAATATAAAAATATAAAAAATAAATTAGAGCAATGACATTCAAGGTAATTTTTTTTAATAAATTTAGCAGCATTATCTCATTTATCATAAGAAACATAAGAGCTTTATCTTGATTCTGAACTCTGAATAAAAATATAAACAGCGATTATATTAAAGTTTAATATGGTAACATATGATAAGCCTCATTGGTGATATATTTGACATGTGGGGAGAGAGTTGTGGAAGGCCTATACTTCATGTTAAACAAATATATAGCAGCAAAGACAACGTCGGCAGTGTTGACGGCAAAATAGGCTACAGAATAATTTGTTCTGTATTGAGAGGTGCAGTATTTGAAAATCGATAATCTTTTTTTAAATTACATGTATATTGTATTTATGTCAAAACTTTCAAACATCAAAATGTCATTTATTAATATGCATTCGTGTCAAAATGACATAGAAACATCTTTTCCTATTCTATTTTGCCTGGGAACGCTTCAACACGCTTGCGTGACGCGTGAGGAATAGGCGTCGGTTCTATTCTAGCATGCACGCGTTTTCCGCTTGTCTCGAGCTGCGCCCAGACGCGTGTGTCACGCAGGCAGTTAACATGGGAGCCGGAATAAAAACGGACACG
>JAJAQA010000017.1:34718274-34735774 GCA_021464565.1 Rutilus rutilus
TGGTCTGCGCTTTAACCTTTCTCCCACTCACACACACACACACACGCGCACAAGCAGATCTGTTTCCTCTCTAGAGAAGCGTTCAGTTTTTCCACTTGAAAATTCCTCCATGTGAGTGAGTGTGAATCCGCCGTGGCACGAGCGCAACTGTCTTTTAAAGGGAATGTGAGATGAGACTCTGATTGGTTTATTTCACGTTACGCCCAAAACACACCATTACTCATTAAGAGAGTAGGGACGACCATTTTAGATCATGCACCGGGAGCGCCGACCATTTGTCCCATCGTTAAACTAGCAAAAGTGGATTTGGACATGCCCCAGGGCACTTTAGACCATGTGCTTAGATCATTAAAATAGGCCCCAAATCTTCAGTTTCGCTCATGTCGGTGATCATGTGACTGTGCAGGTGCGTCACCTGTGAGTGTGTGTGTGTGCGTCACCTGTGAGTGTGTGTGTGTGTGTGTGTCACCTGTGAGTGTGTGTGTGTGTGCGCGTCACCTGTGAGTGTGTGTGTGTGTGTCACCTGTGAGTGTGCGTCACCTGTGAGTGTGTGTGTGTGTGCGTCACCTGTGAGTGTGTGTGTGTGTGTGTGTGTCACCTGTGAGTGTGCGTCACCTGTGAGTGTGTGTGTGTGTGTGTGTGTGTGTGTCACCTGTGAGTGTGCGTCACCTGTGAGTGTGTGTGTGTGTGTGTGCATCACCTGTGAGTGACTGTGCAGGTGTGTCACCTGTGTGTGTGTGTAGGTGTGTGTATGTGTAGAGGTGTGTGTGTGTGTAGGTGTGTGTGTGTACCTGTGAAGGTGTAGGGCAGTTCTGCTCGGGCTGCCTCCTGTACGGCTCTCCTCTGCTCTTCATCTCTCACTGCTGCTTCTTCACGGACCTCCTCTTCCTCAGCGGCCTGATCCTCCTCTTCCTCATCAGACTGAAGATCATCATCTCCATCCTCATCCTCTCCCTCATCATCCTCTTCACCCTCATCATCCACTCCATCATGATCATCCTCCTCCTCCTCCTCCTCTTCACCCTCATCCTCTTCATCTGCACCGGTCTCATGCTCTTCCTCTCCTCCCTCTTCATCCTCCTCTTCGTCGATGTTCCATTTGCCGTCCTGCAGACAGAGAGTCAATCTCACACTCATTTGAATATTTCAATCACATGCAGTGTAAATGTTCAGAAGGATAGATTTGCATACTGTAATAGTGAATATGAGTACTAGATCCTATGAGTATCTGATCTGTGTTTAGTGTGTGTGTGTTTAGTGTGTGTGTGTGTTTAGTGTGTGTGTGTGTGTGTTTAGTGTGTGTGTGTGTGTGTTTAGTGTGTGTGTGTTTAGTGTGTGTGTGTGTGTGTGTGTGTGTGTGTGTGTGTGTGTGTGTGTTTAGTGTGTGTGTGTTTCTGACCTTGTAAGCGAGTGTTTTTCGCTCGTCACCATCCAGTATGAATCCATCATTAATATCATCAGCAGAGAAGTGTGTGTGTGTCTGAGCAGATTCGCCCTCGGCGTCTCCCATCATCCTCTTCAGTCTGTCGGCCTGAATCACAAACACACATTAAATCATCCTCATCCTCGTCTTCATCCTCAGGTGTCGAGCAGCAGGTGTTCAGGTCAGATTACAGTAACAGAATGTTTGCTCTAGAATAAAGTCCAGAACCTCCAGCGTCTGCAAGCGGAGTCTCTCCTCTCGAGCGAGTTCCTCTGAGCTCTTCAGCCTCTCTGACGGCTGAGCCTTCATCTCAAAGCCCAGCTCTCGCACCATCACGTCATACTCCTCCATCTGACACACACGAGAGAGAGAGAGAGAGAGAGTGAGGAAGAGCAGCACACACACACACACGAGAGAGAGAGAGAGAGAGTGAGGAAGAGCAACACACACACACGAGAGAGAGAGAGAGAGAGTGAGGAAGAGCAGCACACACACACACACGAGAGAGAGAGAGAGAGAGTGAGGAAGAGCAGCACACACACACACACGAGAGAGAGAGAGAGAGAGTGAGGAAGAGCAGCACACACACACACACGAGAGAGAGAGAGAGAGAGTGAGGAAGAGCAACACACACACACGAGAGAGAGAGAGAGAGAGTGAGGAAGAGCAGCACACACACACACACGAGAGAGAGAGAGAGAGAGTGAGGAAGAGCAACACACACACACGAGAGAGAGAGAGAGAGAGTGAGGAAGAGCAGCACACACACACACACGAGAGAGAGAGAGAGAGAGAGAGAGAGAGAGAGAGAGAGAGGAAGAGCAGCACACACACACGAGAGAGAGAGAGAGAGAGAGAGAGAGAGAGAGAGAGAGAGAGAGAGGAAGAGCAGCACACACACACGAGAGAGAGAGAGAGAGAGAGAGAGAGAGAGAGAGAGGAAGAGCAGCACACACACACACACGAGAGAGAGAGAGAGAGAGAGAGTGAGGAAGAGCAGCACACACACACACACGAGAGAGAGAGAGAGAGAGTGAGGAAGAGCAACACACACACACGAGAGAGAGAGAGAGAGAGTGAGGAAGAGCAGCACACACACACACACACGAGAGAGAGAGAGAGAGAGAGAGAGAGAGAGAGAGAGAGAGGAAGAGCAGCACACACACACGAGAGAGAGAGAGAGAGAGAGAGAGAGAGAGAGAGAGAGAGAGAGAGAGAGAGAGAGGAAGAGCAGCACACACACACGAGAGAGAGAGAGAGAGAGAGAGAGAGAGAGAGAGAGAGGAAGAGCAGCACACACACACACACGAGAGAGAGAGAGAGAGAGAGAGAGTGAGGAAGAGCAGCACACACACACACACGAGAGAGAGAGAGAGAGAGAGGCAGATAAGGCATATAAATGCTAGAGTATCCAGAGACTGTGCCCTAATGCCCAACGTACACCTGGCTCAGCACCCCACACTGAACCTCAGCAGCCTTTACGACCATGTCCATCTCCACAGAAGGGCAATCCCCATCTTCGCCAAAACCCTGAAGGACATCGCACTCAACCGCAGCTCCAGCGCACCACAGCGACCTCATGGACACCCCATAGAGCCACTGCAGGGACACCCCTCAAAACACCACCCCTTCACCTCTGACCGGAGGAACCCCACGACAGGCCCTGTGTTTCCCCCTGGAAGACACCGCATGACCCGGCCTGCAGCCCCCTCGCCTTCTCATCCACATCAGCAGCTGGAGCAGCAGCCGGGCAGCCGGAGCTACGCTGAAGCAGCCAGCCGATCACTGACCCACCCCAGCACAGTCCACAGCCAGCCGGCCTCATCTCCATCCAGAGACCTCTCACACATCCAGCACATGCTGACTCTGCTGTGCTCACACCTCATGGGTTAGTGACAGAAAAAAAAAGAAGAAAAAAAAGAGATACACAAGAAAATGTCTGTATGCGTGTGTGTGTGGTGTGAGTGTTTTATTTCTATTTATTTTAAAACAGATTCTTAGAAACCTATTATTTATTCTTCTTAAAAAAAAAAAAAAAAAAATTAAATTAAAACAAAAAAGGATGGATGTATATGCATATGTATTTATTTTTATTTTATGTCTATTTTGTATCAGATTCTTAGAAACCTCATATTAATTCAAAAAAAAAAAAAAAAAAAAAAAAAAAAAGTACGTATGTGTATATATATGAGTGTGTATGTGTGTATGTGTATACATATATAGCCTAATATGAATATGATGTCTTTGCATATTTATTTTACTTGGTTTATGCAATTGATTTATATTCTTAGATACATCATAATATTAATATATTCTTCTTGATTTGTCAATTCAATATATATGGAGGTAGATTTGTGTCTTTATTATTCAATCAAAAAAAAGGTTGCTTCAATCAAAAAATATATTTTCAATCAAAAAAACCCGTTTCAATCAAAGAAAAAAAGTGTTTGAATGCAAAAATATATTTGAGACTCAAAAAAATGCATTTGAACACTATTTTTTTTTGCTTGAAAATGTTTTTTTTGATAGAAGTGAAGGTTTTTTTGTTTGAAGCAACTTTTTTGATTGAAGTATTGTTGTTTTGTGTTTGGGCCATATTATGGGTAGGACATTTGTGTCTTTATAATTCAATCAAAAAAGAAGTTGCTTCAAACAAACAAAACATATTTTCAATAAAAAAATCACTTCAATCAAAAAATAAACCTTTTCAATCATAGAAAAAATGTTTTTGAATGCAAAAAAATATTTGAGATTCAAAAAATTGCACTTGAACACTTTTTTTTTGATTGAAAATGTTTTCTTTGATTGAAGTAATCTTTTTTGTGTTTGGACCATGTTATGGGTAGGACATTTGTGTCTTAATTATTCAATCCCAAAAAAGTTGCTTCAATCAAAAAAAAAAACATTTTCAATCAAAAAAAAATAATTTCAATCAAAGAAAAAACTGTTTAAATGCAAAAAAAAAAAAAATCATTTGAAGTGTTTTTTTTTTATTGAACTTTCTTTTTTTTTGAATGAAGTGAAAAAAGTTTTGAAGTCGTTTTTTTTTTAAATCATTTTGACACAAACGTACCGCAGTGGGGGCGGGTGCTTCCCCATTGGTCAGACATGCTTGAGTGACAAGTGTCTACACCAACGACGTCTTTCTGACAAGCAAGTCATGGTCGCCACTCGCCAGCGAGCCAGGAAGCAGTGGTGGAGTTGTTGGTAAGTAGATAAAACCGTATTAAAATGATTGGTGTCACGTTATTAGCCTACTCTGTTTGATATTTCGATTAAACATACAGCTTGCTAACTTAGCTCACGTTGACTAATTTGTGTGATGGTGTTAGATATCTGACGCCTCATATTGTCAGGCAGGCTAGCAGGGTGCGCTAACGGCTAATTGAATTGTTTATTTCACTTAAGTAACGTTACAGAGGCTTGCTATGTGCTAGTGCTATATTGTGTTATAATACGTAACGTCATTAGTGGTCAAACAACAGTCCACAGGCCAACTGTTGCCCACAGCGCTGCCTGTTTAGCAGCAACAGGTCATGCAGAGCCTGAGTCTATCTTCTCACACAGCCCACAGGATTACAGCTATTTGACCGTCCCGCTCTCTCTCTCGCTCACGGGTAGTGGTCTCCCCACCATCACAGTCAAATGCTCGCAGACACAGAGGCAGATGCTGTTATTTTGAGAGCGGGGCTTACATATGCCGTCCCGTACGGAAAATAATGTTGCATACCACCGGTAACATGAATATATATTCCGTTGCTCGGTGCGCAAACTAGCTGTGTCAGGCATTATTTATAAGTAGCCTAATGTCCTGCACAACTCCACATGGAAAACTGGCAGTTCAATGAAGTGATGCTTATTGTCTGACATAGTGTACAAGTAGTTACTAGCTTAAAGTATTGTGCCAATAATGATCCTTCTGGTAAATTTGGCATTCAGTTGAGACACAAAAGCTCTTAGTTTAATGAAAATCCTTGGAAAAGAAGACAAGATGGTTTGTTTAATTAGTATTCATTTATTTATATTTCTAATATCATATAGTATTGTCCTGTCAACCCATTACAAGTCTTGCCTTATTCAGTGTTGATTTATTGACATGTTTATGTAAGATGTTTTATTAGAAGGTGTGTGAGTGAAAGTTGTCTGAAGTTGTATTTTTCTATTTTATTGCAATGCTGATTGATAATGTAGGACTCTGGTCCTGGCTTGGCCTAAGTTTTGGTGTCTCTAAATGCTGTGCTCTGTAGGCATGACACATTAATTTCTTTATGTGATACTTTATTTTTTGCATCAAATTATTTGAAGTATTGATAAGCAGTATTGATATCGATACAGGTATTGCTGCACTCTCAATTATAACTGCTCAATAGTGTCGTATGGTTACTTTTATTATACAAGCCATCAATTTTGATGGCTTGTTAGTGTAACCGTTAAGCATAATGGCATTAATGCTATATATAGCGTACATTTAGCCAGATATTTTTTTTTTTTTTTTTTAAAGTAGCTAACTAGCTAAAGCCTTAAGTAGCTGAAATTAAGTTGTCTCATGTCTCTGTCTGCAGCAACACACACACACACACACACACACACACACACACACACACACACACACAGACAACGATAGCTACCTACATTAACTGCAACATCTTTCCAGGCAACAGATGGACTAATTGTTGCTTAACGGTTACCATCAAAATTGATGGCTTGTATAATAAAAGTAACCATACGACACTATTGAGCAGTTATAATTGAGAGTGCAGCAATACCTGTATCGATATCAATACTGCTTATCAATACTTCAAATAATTTGATGCAAAAAATAAAGTATCACATAAAGAAATTAATGTGTCATGCCTACAGAGCACAGCATTTAGAGACACCAAAACTTAGGCCAAGCCAGGACCAGAGTCCTACATTATCAATCAGCATTGCAATAAAATAGAAAAATACAACTTCAGACAACTTTCACTCACACACCTTCTAATAAAACATCTTACATAAACATGTCAATAAATCAACACTGAATAAGGCAAGACTTGTAATGGGTTGACAGGACAATACTATATGATATTAGAAATATAAATAAATGAATACTAATTAAACAAACCATCTTGTCTTCTTTTCCAAGGATTTTCATTAAACTAAGAGCTTTTGTGTCTCAACTGAATGCCAAATTTACCAGAAGGATCATTATTGGCACAATACTTTAAGCTAGTAACTACTTGTACACTATGTCAGACAATAAGCATCACTTCATTGAACTGCCAGTTTTCCATGTGGAGTTGTGCAGGACATTAGGCTACTTATAAATAATGCCTGACACAGCTAGTTTGCGCACCGAGCAACGGAATATATATTCATGTTACCGGTGGTATGCAACATTATTTTCCGTACGGGACGGCATATGTAAGCCCCGCTCTCAAAATAACAACATCTGCCTCTGTGTCTGCGAGCATTTGACTGTGATGGTGGGGAGACCACTACCCGTGAGCGAGAGAGAGAGCGGGACGGTCAAATAGCTGTAATCCTGTGGGCTGTGTGAGAAGATAGACTCAGGCTCTGCATGACCTGTTGCTGCTAAACAGGCAGCGCTGTGGGCAACAGTTGGCCTGTGGACTGTTGTTTGACCACTAATGACGTTACGTATTATAACACAATATAGCACTAGCACATAGCAAGCCTCTGTAACGTTACTTAAGTGAAATAAACAATTCAATTAGCCGTTAGCGCACCCTGCTAGCCTGCCTGACAATATGAGGCGTCAGATATCTAACACCATCACACAAATTAGTCAACGTGAGCTAAGTTAGCAAGCTGTATGTTTAATCGAAATATCAAACAGAGTAGGCTAATAACGTGACACCAATCATTTTAATACGGTTTTATCTACTTACCAACAACTCCACCACTGCTTCCTGGCTCGCTGGCGAGTGGCGACCATGACTTGCTTGTCAGAAAGACGTCGTTGGTGTAGACACTTGTCACTCAAGCATGTCTGACCAATGGGGAAGCACCCGCCCCCACTGCGGTACGTTTGTGTCAAAATGATTTAAAAAAAAAACGACTTCAAAACTTTTTTCACTTCATTCAAAAAAAAAGAAAGTTCAATAAAAAAAAAACACTTCAAATGATTTTTTTTTTTTTTTGCATTTAAACAGTTTTTTCTTTGATTGAAATTATTTTTTTTTGATTGAAAATGTTTTTTTTTTGATTGAAGCAACTTTTTTGGGATTGAATAATTAAGACACAAATGTCCTACCCATAACATGGTCCAAACACAAAAAAGATTACTTCAATCAAAGAAAACATTTTCAATCAAAAAAAAAGTGTTCAAGTGCAATTTTTTGAATCTCAAATATTTTTTTGCATTCAAAAACATTTTTTCTATGATTGAAAAGGTTTATTTTTTGATTGAAGTGATTTTTTTATTGAAAATATGTTTTGTTTGTTTGAAGCAACTTCTTTTTTGATTGAATTATAAAGACACAAATGTCCTACCCATAATATGGCCCAAACACAAAACAACAATACTTCAATCAAAAAAGTTGCTTCAAACAAAAAAACCTTCACTTCTATCAAAAAAAACATTTTCAAGCAAAAAAAAATAGTGTTCAAATGCATTTTTTTGAGTCTCAAATATATTTTTGCATTCAAACACTTTTTTTCTTTGATTGAAACGGTTTTTTTTGATTGAAAATATATTTTTTGATTGAAGCAACCTTTTTTTTGATTGAATAATAAAGACACAAATCTACCTCCATAAATATACTGATGTCTGTCTTGTTTTGAAATAACAAATGTAATTATTTAATGAGCTCATATTCTCTAAAAGTCACATGTTGGAATATTCAAGGACTGAGGTCCTCTGTTTTTGGTATTAAGAGCCAACATTCAGACTTTAAAAGGGAAATTCATGATTCTGACATCATAATACTGCAGGAAACATGGAATGTTAGGGATTTGTCCACTGGCTGCCCGACTGGATTTAGGGAAGTAGTTCTACCATCAACGAAACTAAGAGGGGTGACTCAGGGCAGAGAGTCAGGGGGGATGCTGATATGGTATAGAGCAAATCTCATAGACTCAATCAAAACCATACAAATCGGAAAATTTTACATTTGGTTAAAAATCCAAAAAGACATCGTCTCCACAGACCGGGACATATTCTTGTGTGCTATATACCTCCCCCCAGCCGAGTCCCCCTATTACAGTGAAGACACCTTCTCCATCCTGCAAGAGGAGATTAGCCATTTCCAGACCAAAGGGAATGTGTTAATGTGTGGCGATTTAAACGCCAGAACTGGAAACGAACCAGACTTTGTCAGCACACAGGGAGACAAGTATACAAACACCAGCCACCCTCTGCCCTCATACCAGCTCAGAAATAATTATGACCAATTTACAAACAGAAGTGGGAGAAGTCTACTTGAGCTCTGTCGATCACTGGGCCTGTATATAGTGAACGGTCGCATACGGGGAGACTCTTTTGGTTGTTATACCTTTAATTCTTTCCTGGGCAACAGTACTGTCGATTATTTCATCACAGACATTGACCCAGTGCATCTCAGAGCATTCACAGTCAGTCCTCAAACACCTCTGTCAGACCACTGTACAATTACGCTATATTTAAGACGAACTCATACCAATGAATCACGCAGACAGCCCTCCCATTTACTGAAGCTGCAACAACCCTACAAGTGGACAAAAAACAGCACAGAAAATTATCAAAATGCAATAGAAAGCCAAACTATCCAATTATTATTAGACAAATTTATAACTAACACATATTCACAAAATAAATTAGGCATAAATCTGGCACTAAGTGACATTACCAACATTTTCCACCAAACAGCATCCATGTGCAATTTGAAAAAGAAATCATCAAAAAGAAAACCAAAAAACACCAGCGAAACGTGGTTTGACAGTGAGTGGAAACATACCCGAACAACAGTCCGAAATCTCTCGAATCAAAAACACAGAGATCCAGACAATGAAGAACTCCGCCATCAGTATCATGAAGCTCTTAGACTGTACAAACAAACTCTAAGAGTAAAAAAGGAAGAACACACAGAACAATTATTTCAAGAAATGGAAGAGTCAATAAATACCAGTAACTTCTGGAACAACTGGAACACTCTCTATAGACCACAGCAGGAAGAACTGGCCATTCAAAACGGGGACATATGGAGAACACACTTTGAAAATCTGTACAAAACACCTGAAACAAATCCTGCTCGAAATGAATTAAAAACCAAATTAGAAATCCTGAAAGAAAAAAATAAAGACAACCAGAACCCCCTAGATTTCCCAATCACTGTAGATGAGCTTACAGAGAGACTGCATGCTTTAAAACCCAACAAGGCATGTGGCATTGACGGAATATTAAATGAAATGATCAAATACACCAACGACAAATTCAAAACCGCAATAATCAAATTATTCAACATAGTTTTGAGTGTAGGATATTTCCCCGACTCCTGGAACCAAGGCCTGATTACACCGATCTTTAAACAAGGAGACAAATATGAGCCAAACACTTACAGAGGCATATGTGTCAATAGCAACCTGGGGAAAATATTCTGTTCGATTATTAATGTAAGACTGCAGAACTTTCTTAAAACACACAAAATTCTGGACAAAAGTCAGATTGGTTTTCTGCCCAAACACAGAACATCTGACCACATCTACACCCTCCACACCATCATCGACAAACATGTTTACCAGAATAAATCTAAAGTCTTTGCTTGCTTTATTGACTTTGAGAAGGCTTTCGACTCGATCTGGCACGAAGGACTCTTCCTAAAACTACTGGAAAATGGGATTGGAGGGAAAACATTTGATCTGATAAACACCATGTATAAAAACAACACATGTGCTGTAAAAATAGGGAATAGTCGAACAGAATTTTTCCCCCAAAATCAAGGAGTCAGACAAGGTTGCCCATTGAGCCCCACTCTATTTAACATTTATATAAATGAATTAGCCAAAGCCTTGAATACCTCCACTGCCCCCGGCCCAACCCTGACGGACTCAGAGGTCAGATGTCTCCTCTTTGCAGATGATCTAGTCATTCTGTCAGAAACAGAAGAGGGACTACAACAGCTCCTCGACGTCGTAGAGACATTCAGTCTAACGTGGGCTCTCAAAATTAACTTCGCTAAAACAAAAATAATGATTTTTCAAAATAGATCCAGGTGTAGGGAAAATAAATACGTTTTCAGAGCAGGAAACCAAGTCCTCCAACACACCCACGATTACACATATCTGGGACTAAAGCTGAGCTCAACGGGGAACTTTAATCTGGCTGTGAATGAACTGAAAGCGAAAGCAATGAGAGTCTTCTACATGATTAAAAACACTATTCGACATGAAATTCCAATTCAAACCTGGCTAAAAATCCTAAAAGCAATAATTGAACCCATTGCTCTGTATGGCAGCGAGATTTGGGGACCTCTCAAAACCCAAGATTTCTCAAAATGGGAAAAAGAAGAAATCGAAACTCTGCAAACCCAAATTTGTAAAAGCATCCTAAAAGTAAACAGAGCGACACCAAACAACTCGTGCAGAGCTGAATTAGGACAATACCCCCTGCTGATCACTATCCAGAAAAGAGCTGTGAAATTCTACCAGCACCTGAAGCGCAGTGACCCGAGCTCATACCAGGCTGAGGCCCTGCGGTGTCAGGAGCAGAACCAGCACCGGAGCGCACTCTCTCAGCTGATGCTGAAACTACAGCCAGACCAGCACAGCACTATCTGGCCCAACCAAATTATCAAATTACAAAAACAAAATTACATTTCCTATTGGAAAGATGCTACTAAATCACAAAAGAAGATGGAACTCTATTTACACCTGAAAAGAGATTATAAACCAGCAGAATACCTGAGCTGTGTGAAAGAGCATAAAGTGAGAAAGACCCTGACCAAGTACAGGCTGAGTGACCACAGTCTGGCTGTAGAGAGAGGCCGGCACAGGCAGAGATGGCAGCCGAGAGAGCAGAGGCTGTGTTCACTGTGCTCTCAGAGAGAGGTGGAGACAGAAGAACACTTCCTGATACACTGTGATCACTATCACAGCATTAGATCAGACTATTTCACTAGATTCCAACAACTAGAACCAAATTTTATGGCACTACCAAATTCAGAAAAATTAAAGCATATTCTGGGAGAGAACTCCAGCTCAATCACAACAGCAGCAAAATATGTGACGGCCTGCCACAAACTACGAGAGTCAGCCAGTGGACAAAACTAAAGTCAGAATCATCCTCATCTTGTCTGAATGTTGGTACAAATGTACATAGGTGTTTTTTTTTTTTATATATATATAAATGTATTCATGCATTTGTTTACTGATTGATTGATTTATTGAATTTATTGATTATTTGTGTATGTAATGTCCATTTATGTAATGGCCAATGCTTTGGCAATACTTTACAAGTCATGCCAATAAAGCTCATTTGAATTTGAATTTGAATTTGAGAGAGTGAGGAAGAGCAGCACACACACACACACGAGAGAGAGAGAGAGAGAGTGAGTGAGGAAGAGCAACACACACACACGAGAGAGAGAGAGAGAGAGTGAGGAAGAGCAGCACACACACACACACGAGAGAGAGAGAGAGAGAGAGAGAGAGAGAGTGAGGAAGAGCAGCACACACACACGAGAGAGAGAGAGAGAGAGAGAGAGAGAGAGAGAGAGAGAGAGAGAGAGAGGAAGAGCAGCACACACACACGAGAGAGAGAGAGAGAGAGAGAGAGAGAGAGAGGAAGAGCAGCACACACACACACACGAGAGAGAGAGAGAGAGAGAGAGTGAGGAAGAGCAGCACACACACACACACGAGAGAGAGAGAGAGAGAGAGAGAGAGAGAGTGAGGAAGAGCAGCACACACACACACACACACACACACACACACACACAGAGACATCATCACACACACACACACACACACACACACACACACACACACACACACACACACACACACACACACACGTCGCTCTGCTACCTTGGGTTTGTCCACCTCCTCCTTCCTCTCAGCTTTAGGGGTTTTGTGGGCCAGAAGGTTCTGGATGGATCTCCACTCCTGGTCCAGTTTCTCCGTGAGCACCTGCGCCTCCTCCTTCTGAGTCTGACGCTCGCGCTGAGGACAGGAAGAGCATCGCTGTTAAACCCCTCACAGCCAGAACCAGAACCTTTTATTAATTGCTCTCTCTCTAACAGCGAAGTCCACATGACAGCCAATCAGAATCCGCCCTGCTTTCATTAGAGAGCTTGAGCACTGACAGCAGCAGATGACGAAACTGACTTACGACAGAACGGTCTATCCTTATAATTATCGTTACAGTTATCGTTATAGTTATTGTTACAGATATAATTATTGTTACAGTTATCGTTATAGTTATTGTTACAGATATAATTATTGTTACAGTTATCGTTATAGTTATTGTTACAGATATAATTATTGTTACAGCTATCATTATAGTTGTTACAGATATAATTATTGTTACAGTTATCATTATAGTTGTTACAGATATGATTATTGTTACAGTTATCGTTATAGTTGTTACAGATATGATTATTGTTACAGTTATAATTATTGTTACAGATATGATTATTGTTACAGTTATAATTATTGTTACAGTAATCATTATAGTTGTTACAGATATAATTATTGTTACAGTTATCGTTATAGTTGTTACAGTTATCGTTATAGTTGTTACAGATATGATTATTGTTACAGTTATAATTATTGTTACAGTTATCGTTATAGTTGTTACATATATGATTATTGTTACAGTTATAATTATTGTTACAGTTATCATTATAGTTGTTACAGATATAATTATTGTTACAGTTATAATTATTGTTACAGATATGATTATTGTTACAGTTATAATTATTGTTACAGTTATCATTATAGTTGTTACAGATATAATTATTGTTACAGTTATCATTATAGTTGTTACAGATATGATTATTGTTACAGTTATCGTTATAGTTGTTACAGATATGATTATTGTTACAGTTATAATTATTGTTACAGATATGATTATTGTTACAGTTATAATTATTGTTACAGTAATCATTATAGTTGTTACAGATATAATTATTGTTACAGTTATCGTTATAGTTGTTACAGTTATCGTTATAGTTGTTACAGATATGATTATTGTTACAGTTATAATTATTGTTACAGTTATCGTTATAGTTGTTACATATATGATTATTGTTACAGTTATAATTATTGTTACAGTTATCATTATAGTTGTTACAGATATAATTATTGTTACAGTTATAATTATTGTTACAGATATGATTATTGTTACAGTTATAATTATTGTTACAGTTATCGTTATAGTTGTTACATATATGATTATTGTTACAGTTATAATTATTGTTACAGTTATCATTATAGTTATTGTTACAGTTATCATTATAGTTGTTACAGATAGAATTATTGTTACAGTTATCATTATAGTTGTTACAGATATGATTATTGTTACAGTTATCGTTATAGTTGTTACAGATATGATTATTGTTACAGTTATAATTAATGTTACAGATATGATTATTGTTACAGTTATAATTATTGTTACAGTAATCATTATAGTTGTTACAGATATAATTATTGTTACAGTTATCGTTATAGTTGTTACAGTTATCGTTATAGTTGTTACAGATATGATTATTGTTACAGTTATAATTATTGTTACAGTTATCGTTATAGTTGTTACATATATGATTATTGTTACAGTTATAATTATTGTTACAGTTATCATTATAGTTGTTACAGATATAATTATTGTTACAGTTATAATTATTGTTACAGATATGATTATTGTTACAGTTATAATTATTGTTACAGTTATCGTTATAGTTGTTACAGATATGATTATTGTTACAGTTATAATTATTGTTACAGTTATCATTATAGTTGTTACAGATATGATTATTGTTACAGTTATCATTATAGTTGTTACAGATATGATTATTGTTACAGTTATCATTATAGTTGTTACAGATATAATTATTGGTACAGTTATCATTATAGTTGTTACAGATATGATTATTGTTACAGTTATAATTATTGTTACAGTTATCGTTATAGTTGTTACAGATATGATTATTGTTACAGTTATAATTATTGTTACAGTTATCATTATAGTTGTTACAGATATGATTATTGTTACAGTTATAATTATTGTTACAGTTATCGTTATAGTTGTTACAGATATGATTATTGTTACAGTTATCGTTATAGTTGTTACAGATATGATTATTGTTACAGTTATCGTTATAGTTGTTACAGATATGATTATTGTTACAGTTATAATTATTGTTACAGTTATCATTATAGTTGTTACAGATATAATTATTGTTACAGTTATCGTTATAGCTATTTTTGCAGTTATCATTACAGTCAGTGTTACAGTTATTACAGCTACCACTATAATTATCATTACTTGTTATTGCAATTATCATTACTGCTATCATTACAGTTACAGCTATTGTTGTCGTTATTGTTACAGCGATCATAGTTATCGTTTACATTACCATCCAATGGTGTAGACAGGATTAATCATGATAAAGTAACGTTGTATTATTTGAAGAAACACTGACCTTTTCCTGTTTGGATTTGATGATGAGTTCTTCGATCAGTTCCTGTCGTGACTTGTGTTTGTGTTGCTCATCTTCATCTCCAGCGCTCTTCATCCTCAGTAAACCTCCACCACCGCCGAAATGTGACGCGGTCAGTTCAGCTGCAGAAACAGAGACGGTCAGTACAGGACTTGAGCGTAACGATATAAATGAGAGCCACTGATAGGGAACGTCACATGTTTAAACGCGTCACCTGACAGCAGTCCCTTCTCCTCAGAGTCACTGTCGCTGTCAATCACGTCCGTCATCTTCTCCATCTCTGCCAGAGACTGCCCGTAATGCGTCAGCTCCTCTTCCTCGTTCAGATTAAACATGTCCTTCCTGTCGTGAGTACGCTACACACACACACACACACACACACACACAGCATCAGTAGATGCCCATGATGACAGTGAATGTGATGATGATGATGATGATGAGGAGGTGTGTCACCTGTCTCTCCAGTGTGAATCTCTGCAGTATCTTCTCCTCAGGCGTGATCTTACTGTCATATTCACCGAAGCGTCTGTCAACGAATCTGTTGTTCTTGCCTTTGAGTCTGAACTCCTTCAGGAGAGTTTCCTTCCTCTGTGGAGTCAAACACACACACACACACACACACACACGTCATCAGACACACTCGGCGTTACAGTCATCACTCGTTACAGCTGTCCGTCATTACAGTTACAGCTATTATAGTTATGGGTACTATCGCTATAGGTGTTACATTTATTGTTATTGTTACAGCTATTGTATAGTTATCGTTCCAAATATCATTATAGTTTTTGTTACAGCTATTGTTATCATTGTAGGTATAATTATTGTTACAGCTATCAATATATTTATTGTTACAGATATAATTATTGTTACAGCTATCGTTATAGTTATTGTTACAGATATTTACTCATGAATATATGTGTGTAATCATGGCTTTACTGTGTCTTACCTTCTGATTGGCTCTGGACCGCGAGACCCCCGGCAGACCCACGTCATGTTTACTCTTGCGACCCAAAACGTCGAACTTCTTGCGATTGATTTTCACCTCGAACGGGTTTTTCTGGATCTCCGGAGCCGCTTTAGACTTGCGGACTTTATCAGACAACCCGCTGCTCAACTTCTGCTGTTTCCTCATCATTCAACCCGCAGATCACAGACTAAACAACAGATCGATGCGATAATTCACTTACACAATCATAATCATGAAAACAAGCGTTAAATCCCGAGAGCGTTCATGTGTTCCTCATCACAAACTCACACGCTGCGGACACGAGCACACACACACATACACGCGCGCGCGCGGAGCACAGACACTGATGGGGAGATTAGCGCCACCCTGCGGTCAGGAGAGGAACAACACACACACACGCGCTAATGGGGAGATAAACTGCACACACACACACACACACACACACACACACGACACGAGCTCTCATATCTTAAGTTTGCATCGTTGATTCTGTTATGTTTCTGTTTATCTCTGTGAAGCTGCTCTGACACGATCTGTATTGTATAAAGCGTCATAGAAATACATGTGGAATTAAATGTAATAGATCTTGTTGAAATGGTGAAAGTAATAAATGCTCGTTTGAACAAATACATCTATGAATGTCACAATAAAGCCAAAATGCAGCTAATTACATTTCCAAGACTTTTATTTTGTAAAATAAAACAAAGTTGCAGTTGAACACAAAACAACAGCAGGGGTCGCTGTGATCATGTGTGTGTGTGTGTTCACGGTAATAATGAACAGCAGTCACGTGATGATGTCACTGCGATTACGTCACTGGAACGAGCAGCTCATCTCATGCTGCACAAATAAGCCAAAGAAGAAGATATATATATATTCCCTGCTGTGGTTTGTAAGTCATTTGCTCTGCCAGAATATAGAAACACACACACAGTCTTTCTCCAGATGTTTCACCACACAGGCTGAGTGTGTGTGTGTATCTTTAATCTAGACCATACTCGTGTATTTACTTGTTGGCTAATTGCAATGGAAGCCTGCTGGTCACCTACACACACACACACACACACACACACACAGACAGACAGAGAGAGAGCTTCTGCAGTTTGTCTGGACTCTCTTGTCGTTTGTGTAACGGTGGATGTCTTGCGTCAGCAACACACGCCGGGTCAGAGGTCAACTTGTGCTCGAGTGATTATGGGTTAATAAGAGGAGTGTGTGTGTGTGTGTGTGTGTGTGTGATACACGACCGACACACACTAAAGTTTCACAAACGACTGAAGAAAATCTGGAAACAATCAGGACGATTTTCAGGCGCTCGTTTCTTTCTTTTTTGAATGACACAGGATGTGAGTCAGGATTTGGCCCGTGTGTGTGTGTGTGTGTTCAGTGTCTGTGAGTGTGTGTGTGTTCAGTGTGTATTGTGTGTGTGTGTGTTGATTGTGATTCTCCAGCACTGTTCCGTGTGTCAAA
>JAJAQA010000017.1:34738274-34745774 GCA_021464565.1 Rutilus rutilus
AGACACATACAGAAAACCAACAGATGCAAGAGAATCACGTGACGTGACGCATCCTAATCCCTGTTCATCTCCGTGACGCACCGGGGTTCTCAGAAGAAGAGGTCGTCATAGTTGCGTAAACTTCTATAGCAGTGAATGTGAAATATATTTTTTGTGGTTTCATTTACTCAAATATCAGCAGAAAACGCCACAACAGCGCTTCACAACTTACAAGAAGAGTTACAAAATAAGTAGAGATTAAGTAAAGAAGTCGACTTCACTGTCACAGCCGCCGTATCAGAACACACTCACACCAGCGGTAACTGCATTATGTGTCATAATACAAATATAGTGTTAAATGTATACATTAAAACATGATAATATAAAAACCATGTAAAGGTCCAGCTCGCTCACTGTGAACAAGGTCAGTAAAGAAGCAGCTTTAAGGTGAAGCATCTAGTCTACTATCCCACCAGAAGCCCATCACAGGAGACTGGAGCAGACAGCTAGAGCTGCTAGCTAAAGAATCATTTACGTGTTTTGGTCTCATGTAGTTTCACTGGTAAAGACCTTTTTTCTTGACACCGAATCTAAAAAGAAAAGCCGAATGCTGATGCTGAATGTCAGCGCCATCTGCGCTTGTACTGGATCTGATACTCATTTCAGATGCTTCAGTTATTGTTCTCAACAGCCAAAAGCCTGTTAAATACCAAATAAACATCTTGTTTATGTCTACTTATATTCTTTCTTGTTTGTTGCTTAAAGAAAAAAAAACTGAAACCGGGATCGGGATCGGCCATGAAGAATCATGATCGTTGGATCACTACTCCCTGATATCCCTGATATCCCTCTACAGACACACCAAAAGAAGAATCTGAATTCCTGACAAGGTACAGCTTCATTAATGACTGTCATAAGTTATATAGATAGCCTTACACCAAACACAAGGTTTTGAATGAAATGATTTGGTTGTTTCAAATATTAAGCATTACAGCAGATTTCTGATTATTGCGCGACCAGCAGGAAAACACTGACGCGTCACACAAGCTGCTCTGCGGGAAGGCGTCGAGAAACTCTGAGGAATCTTTCAAGAATTACAACAAACTTCTCAGAATCGCTCCACGCCCAGCGACAGCGACATGATGTCATCATGCTGAATTACCCATCAGCCCTCACTCTGCTCAGGGTCAGAGGTCAGACTGACTCACACATCAGAAGTATCGTCTGGAAAACAGATGAAGTGACCTCATCATCCCATGTGACCTGTTCCAAACACACTCACACACAGACACACACACACACACACACACAGACACACACACTCACACACAGACACACACGCACAAAGAAGTCTGTATATGGGCGTGCATGTGTGTGCGTTTGTGTGTGTGCGTGTGTGTGCATGCGAGCGTGTGAGTGTGAATGTGTGCGTGTGTGTGTGCGTGCGAGTGAGTGTGTGAGTGCGTGTGTGAGTGTGAGCGAGCGTGTGTGTGTGTGTGTGAGTGAGTGTGTGTGTGTGAGTGTGTGTGTGTGTGTGTGTGTGAGTGAGCATGTGTGTGTGTGAGTGTGTGTGAGTGAGTGAGTGAGTGAGTGAGTGAGTGAGTGAGTGAGTGAGTGTCTGTATGTGTGTGTGTGTCTGTATATGTGTGTGAGTGTGTGTATGAGTGTGTGTGAGTGACTGACTGAGTGAGTGTGTGTGAGTGAGTGCGCGTGTGAGTGAGTGAGTGAGTGAGTGTGTGTGTGTGCGAGTGTGTGTCTGTATGTGTGTGTGTGTGTGTGTGTGTGTGTGAGTGTGTGTGTGAGTGAGTGAGCGTGTGAGTGAGTGAGTGCGCATGTGTGTGAGTGAGTGTGTGAGTGTGTGTGCGTGAGTGAGTGAGTGTGAGTGAGTGCGCGTGTGTGTGAGTGAGTGAGTGAGTGAGTGAGTGTGTGCGAGTGTGTGTGAGTGTGTGTCTGTGTGTGAGTGAGTGAGTGAGTGAGTGCGCGTGTGTGTGTGTGAGTGAGTGTGTGTGTGTGTGTGAGTGAGTGAGTGAGTGAGTGAGTGAGTGAGTGAGTGTGTGTGTGAGAGTCTCACCGGCGATGGCCTGCAGGAGTCCGCACACGTTGAAGATGCTCTTCTTCATGATGCTCTGGAAGCACATGGTGAAGACGGATATGAAGGCCACGGCGCACAGCATCAGGATTCCCGCCGCTAGGAAGATGGCGGAGGCCTTCCAGAACCCGCTGGCGATCTCCGAGAAGCTGACGGCGTACGGGCCGCACAGAACGCCGCGGCGCAGGTGAGGCAGGCGTAGACAGCGCCCGTAGATGCCCAGCGTGGGCCGGTACGCCTCGCCCGTCGCCCCGTGAACACCGTGGACACCCGAGAACACGGCGTCCGGTGCGCGCGGGAACCCCACCAGCCAATCGGTGCTCATGAACGCGATGAGCTCGCTGAACGCCGCTACGATGCTCAGCAGCGTCCACAGCATCGAGCGGCACGTCACGATCACGTGACACATGGTGCGCTGGCGGATGAGGTCAAAGGTCAGCGTGGGGTTCCTGACGGGGGAAAGGCTCTCGTTCTCTTCGTTCGTTCTGTCTCTCTCTTCTTCTTACTCGTCCTCGAGTGGATTCTACATCTTAGTGCGAGGGTTTGAGCATCGTCTCACAAACAACTGCAGGAGGAGAGGAAACATAAACATAGCAGTTAAACATGTTTGAATTGTGTTCTTCAGTCGGAACATTTTTTTATTTTTTTTGTCTTCTGAAAAAAAATTCTTCACTGGAATGATACGAAACTTGGTAAAGGTTTTGGCACTTGCTGTGTAAACACACACACACACAAATCCACAAAAATCATGGACAAGATTCGACAGGTGTAATGGTCCTGTAAACAATAGTCACACTTGTGTTTCTCGAGATCAAAAACGAGCGCATTGGAAATGAATGAGACGAAGTTCCTCTAGTGGAAGCGTTTGGTACTGCAGCCGAACAACATCTCACTGAAAGATCATTTACTGAGATATCAACCTCAAATTATGAACAAAACTCGTTTAGATTTATGGCTTTGATTTTCTCACAGTTTTAGAGTAAAACATGTTTTTGAAAATATATATATTTCATATAATTTAAAATAGTATTTTTGTGCATTTTTCATAACAATACACGTAAAATTCTGTTACTTTTTTTAAGTTCACTTTTTAAAACTTCTTTCACTTCATCAATAATCTGCCAAGTGTCGTCTCTATAAAGAGATCAAACTTCATTCTGTCGCTCTAAAGCGTTCAAGATTTACCACAGTTTAAGTTGGAAATAAAATTTTCAGGTCTACGCTCAAAAAGTGTCCTAAAAATACAAAATATGAAATAAAAAACATTATCAAACTAAAATATAGTACATTTATTTCAATGACAAAGAAACACATTCTGTAATTTTTGACCAACACGCGTAGAACACCAGAGGGTTAAACCTGTGTGTTCTGAGTGTCAGAGACTGATGCGCAGGAGTCGGAGTGCGGCGGCGCTGATGCGGACGCTGTGATTGTCATCAGTGTTTGTGTTCTTCTGAGAGTCTGAATGACTACACTCAACCAGACACACACATGTGATGATGTCATTAACCAGCCCAAACGAACAGCCACGAGTCCCGACAGCAACATAAGACCACATCACCACACACACACACACACTCACGAGTCCCGACAGCAACACAAGAGCAGAGCAACATGATGAAGAGTGGAGGACCACGACGCCACACACACACACACTCGCACAACCAGATGAACTGATAATATTCTGATCCGATCTGACCTCTGACGTGTAGGCTAATGCCTGAATCATAATCATAATCATAATCACACACTGTTGGCTCGTTGGCCAGAGCAGAACTGAGGCTGAGTCTGGTTTCTCACGAGGGTTTCCTCCATTCTGTCACTGATGGAGTTTTGATTCCTGTCGCCTTTGGCTTTTGGCTTTTAATTTAATATTCAACACTATTATTGATCTCCTGCATTGACACCATTATATGAGAACTGAACTGAGCTGGCGTATATACATATAAATTAACAAAATTAATAACTTTTTTACAACAGAAATGAACCATCACTGAACTTACTTAAGCTGGACTGTGACGCTATTTTCTTCTGGAAACAAACTCTGTTGCATTATTTTCCTGTTATCACTGTAAAGCTGTGCTGTAAAAAGCGCAGTGTAAATAAAGGGGACTTGACTAACGAGTTTCCCGTGACCGTCATGAGCTCGTCAAGGTCTAAGTTTCTGTACATTTGATTTGAAACAGTTATGAGAAGCCTTAGAATAAAGATGAATAACGTAATGATGCTCATATGTGCTCTACTCATACAGACACATGATTTAACCCGTTCACAGCAGGAACAGTTACTATAATAACTAGAAAAAAAGTTTGTTGAGACAAACTTTAAGTTGGCTTGAGAAATCCGGACCAGAGAGTTTGAAGTTTAAAGTAGTTTAAAGTTTGATAGATAGATTAGTTAGAAAGAAAGAAAGAATAGTTAGAAAGAAAAAGATTAGTTAGAAAGAAAAAGAAAGATTAGTTAGAAAGATAGATAAATAATAGATAGATTGATTGATTAGTTTCAATGAAAGAACTATTAGTTAGAAAGAAAGATAGAAAGATTAGTTAGAAAGAAAGAAAGATTACTTAGAAAGAAAGAAAAAAAGAAAAGTAAGAAAAATGTGTTAGAAAGAAAGAAAGATAAGCCCCTTTCACACAGCGCATTGAACCCGGGAAATTGCCGGCAAATTGCCGGAACGCCTTCTGTGTGAACGCAAACACGACCCGGGATTGATGCCGGCATCGATGCCGGGTTGGGGACCTAGTAACATTGCCGTGTTCAGTCCCGGAACGCGCGCTGTGTGAACAAAAGCCGTAATAATGCCGTGTCGTAGTGATGACGCTGAAGCGCGGGATCGTTCGCCAGCTGTGAAGCGGTACGTAATGCGCAAGTTTATGATCGAATCAGAGAAATAAATGCACAAGCGTGGTTTCTCGAGAGAGAAATCGCAGCTCATAAGCAAACTGAAGACACTGCTGAGACATTACAAGTCACATCAATGTCACGTGTCTTTCCGGGACATACACGGGTTGTGTGTGAACGCGCTCTCTGATTCCGGAAAATCACTGGCAGTGTGAATGAACCAAAATCAAACGAACCCGGGTCAAATCCCGGGTCACTTTATCCGTGTATTTTCCGGAATCTCTGTGTGAAAGGGGCTATAGATTAGTTATAAAGAAAGATTAGTTATAAAGAAAGAAAGGTTATAAAGAAAGATTGGTTATAAAGAAAGATTAGTTATAAAGAAAGAAAGATAGATAGAAATATTAGTTAGAAAGAAAGAAAGATTAGTTAGAAAGAAAGATTAGAAAGAAAGATTAGATAGATAGATAGATATGTTTATTAGTACATAGAATGGTAGTTTAATTGAGTCCAGGCTTCAGGGAGTTTAGATTTGAGTTTTTGTGTTGTGCACTACTGGGCCACCGTAGCCTTGGCTCAATTTGAACATTCTGCAATGAAATACAATGGGATTTTCCTGAGTTTTAGTTGTCATTTTTAGGAAAACCGTAAGTCTGATCAGTCTGAAAAGATATAGCAACTCGAGTCAGAACAGTCTGAAGGTCTGAGCCGAGTTTGGTGGATGTAACTTGAAAAGTCTAGGAGGAGTAGCAATTGAAAATTTAGTCTAAGGAGAATAATAATAAGCTTGAGTACAATATCAGTAAGTTGGCTTTTTCAGCCCAACTTAATAACTATATCATCGTCCACATCAGCGGACGATATCGCTCTGTTTATTATGCGCTGCAGTTTCGTTGCTTTAAATGCTCTCTAAAGCAGGATGGATTCTGATTGGCTGTCGATGTTTCTGACTCACTCTGAAAGTGATTCCAGCGATACTGATGTCATCATACACACACACACACACACTTACTGATGTCATCACCGTTAGTGTTGAGGACTTCACTGTCGCTGCACACTCTCTCTCTCTCTCTCTCTCTCTCTCTCTCACACTCACACACACACTTACTGATGTCATCACCGTTAACAGTGTTGAGGACTTCACTGTCGCTTCACACTCATAACGACTTTACTATATCTATAGTTATTGTCCTTGGTGTAAACGGTCCTTTATACACACACACACACATACTCTCTGTCACACACACACACACACACACACAACGGCTCCATGGAGGTATAAACATAAGGCCTCTGTGTCTCCAAAACACAGAAACGAGAAATTGAAACCAAATGCTCAGATCACATGACCTTCTGAAAAGCCTTGACCTCTGAACTCTGCAGCCTGATGAGTGATAAAAACCTCACTGGAGTGTGTGTGTGTGTGTGTGTGTGTGTGTGTGTGTGTGTGTGTGTGTGTGTATGTGAGAGAGAATGAGAGAGATCAGCTTTATACATCCTGAGCTCTTCATAACAAAAGTCCAGAGAAAGACAGAGACAGTTCAACACACACACACACACACACTTTCACACACACACAAACAAACGGGCGCGCACACACACACTCACTCACACACACACTCACTCACATACACTCACTCACTCTCTCACACTCTCACACACACACACACACACACTCACTCTCACATACATACACACACACACATACCTCTGATAAACTGAAGTCATATGAACTCAATCCCAGCGTCTCGTCTCATTCACTCCACAGTCTGAATGACCATCTGCTCTAGTGATGTCATCTCCTCTGACCACGCCCCCTACAGGCTCCTCCCCCACCCCTACAGGCTCCGCCCCCTACAGGCTCCATCTGCTCCAGTGATGTCATCTCCTCTGACCCCACCCCCACAGGCTCCGCCCCCGAGGGCCCCGTCTACAGCCTGAATCTGGGTTACAATAACACACAGTCTGGCAGGAGCAGATGAAGCTCTGCTGTCTACACACTCTCAGTGCTAAAGTTCACCATCCCGTCATCTCATCATAAAACAGAACAATGTAAGATCGCATGAATATGATGATGCGGTCAGGAGAGATCACATTAACATGTCATGTGTCAGAACTCAGTGATAACGCCACACCTGTAAGTGTTTGATACGTTGTGAACATTGACCATTTCGCCCCTCCTGAAACACACACACACACGAGAATGGAGGAGATGAGAAAAAAAATAATAATAATCACTGGAAAACCAGGATAACACAGAGACCTGAACCAGGATATGATTCTGATTCACTAATAACTGAGTGATTTACTGTATTCATACTAATAAAACTCCTCTCATTCACGACATATGCTTGTGGATTTGTTCTAGGCCTCGTTCTAAAATTAATGAATGTCTGAGGATGCTAATTTGCATAAAACACACACAAACCATCTCATATATCAAATATTTATGTTTAAAATAGAGTGAACTCTGATTGAGAGATCTGGCGGAACGAGGATCCTGACGGCCGAGATCATGGAAAACAGCCCTCATGCAGACGTGTGTGTCCAGTGAGATCATATTAATGACACACTCACTCACACACACA
>JAJAQA010000017.1:34750774-34785774 GCA_021464565.1 Rutilus rutilus
ACTCGTCAGACACCATGACTGTGAGCGTCAGCGTTACACAACGTCTGTCAGGCGTTAAGTCTCAAATGCGAGGACAATTGAGTTCATTAACCCGGTTCACTGAACAATGACATCACAGGTCACACACACCCGAACGGCAGAACTAACCAGAACACAAGCAGAGCGCTGGAAACACACGCGTCTAAACAAACACACACTGCATCACATGTTATCAGATGAACTATAATATTCGTATTTCTGCCTGACTCATTCTGACACAAGGATCCTGATGTTTCATGGTCATAATACACACACACACACACACACACACGGACATGCGCTGGCTTGAGCAGGGGGACCTTGCGTGCGCTGCAGGATTTGAATCCATGACGGCGTAGTGTGTTACTAATGGTTTTCTTTGAGACTGTGGTCCCAGCTCTCTTCAGGTCATTGACCAGGTCCTGCCGTGTAGTTCTGGGCTGATCCCTCACCTTCCTCATGATCATTGATGCCCCACGGGGTGAGATCTGGCATGGTGCCCCAGACCAAGGGAGATTGACCGTCATCTTGAACTTCTTCCATTTTCTAATAATTGCGCCAACAGTTGTTGCCTTCTCACCAAGCTGCTTGCCTATTGTCCTGTAGCCCATCCCAGCCTTGTGCAGGTCTACAATGTTATCCCTGATGTCCTTACACAGCTCTCTGGTCTTGGCCATTGTGGAGAGGTTGGAGTCTGTTTGATTGAGGACAGGTGTCTTTAACACAGGTAACGAGTTCAAACAGGTGCAGTTAATACAGGTAATGAGTGGAGAACAGGAGGGCTTCTTAAAGAAACACGAACAGGTCTGTGAGAGCCGGAATTCTTACTGGTTGGTAGGTGATCAAATACTTATGTCATGCAATAAAATGCAAATAAATGATTTAAAAATCATACAATGTGATTTTCTGGATTTTTGTTTTAGGTTCCGTCTCTCGCAGTTGAAGAGTAGCTATGATACAAATTACAGACTTCTACATGCTTTGTAAGTGGGAAAACCTGCAAAATCGGCAGTGTATCAAATACTTGTTCTCCCCACTGTACACACATATACACACACATACACACACATATACACACACATACACACACACATTTGATTCAATTGAATAGCACTGTTTTTGACAATAACTTAGTATTAAATTACAAAACAGAATTTAAGGGGTAAAATAAAATAGAATTTGGGAATTATTAAAATTTTATGTAATTTTAAATCAATTTATTAGAAATGCTTTTTAAAATTAAGTTCAACCATTAAAATGTTGAACCACTTCAAACGTAATTTAAAGGACAAACACAGAATATGAAGAAAAACTCCAAGGGTTTCCCAGCAGCACACAACACACACACACACACACACACGAGAAGGAATCATACACCCCACGTCATACACACACACAAGAAGGAATCATACACCCCACGTCACACACACACACACACACACAGCAGAGAACTGAGCTGCTGGCCAGATGGACCTTCAGAGGGTCTGATGGAAAACCTTCTAGAAGCTTCCGTCTGACACACACTCACACACACACTCTCTCTCTCTCTCTCTCTCTCATACACAGACTCTCTCTCGCACACACACACACACACACACACACACACACACACACTGATTCTTCGATTTGAATGGATATTCAGTTTAACGGAGCGATATTGACTTTGGTGTGGACTTCAGAGGATGCTGTCTGCACTTCGCCTCTCGTCCTGCAGATGGCGTCTTCTTTTAGGATGCTCCACTTACAACAACACAAAACAAAACAGACAGAGGATCATGAGGAAGATCACGGGAGCCATCGAAGCTCAAGTCTGTGTGTGGAAGTCCTTCATGTTCAAGGGCAGTGACGGAAAGATGAGGTCGACGAAACTGTTTACAAGAGCTGAGATCCTGCAACAACACCACAAACCCACGACACCACGGCTCCAGACGGCGCGCTGGCGAGAGCTACTCGGTCTCTGAGATTCTGGACAGCAGCGGCTGGACGGCGCATTTCCCTGCAAACTAAAATGAACTTAAAATGATGAAACAACCAATTAAACACACAGAAGGAACAATCCATCAATAATCACACATACTGATCCATCACATCTGATCTCGAGTTACTGATGTTCATCTGATGGATTCACGACAGCCACGAGCCTTTAAAGAGCACTTCCTGTCTCCTGACAGAGCACTTCCTGTCTCCTAACACAGCACTTCCTGTCTCCTAACACAGCACTTCCTGTCACCTGACACACTGAACTGCTGAACCCACAGACAGACAGATGTTGAGAATGACAGTAAAGTGTGTGTGTGTGTGTGTGTGTGTCTCGACTGCATGTCAATCATTCCCACAAACCCCAGTGAGAAACATCACAGTAATATCAGACATTCTCAGTGACCTCTGACCTTGAGAAACAAATATGTCTCTCCTAAACTACTGTCAGTCAAACCCCTTTGGGATAAAATATTTCATATAATTAATTTATACAAGTCCGCTTGAGATTTAAGTTAATATTTCAATAATTGAACAACACATTTGCATGTTCATGGTTCTCTGATGTCAGCTACAGTCACATGACTAAAGTGAACAGATCAAATATTGCAGTTTTTTTATCGTTTTTATTTCAAACTATTTATTTTCATTTTACATTTTATGATTTAATTCAGTACTAGCTGACGAAACCTGTTTAAAAAGCAGTTTTATTCTACATAAAGGCCGATATACTTCAAAGGAAATCAGATAACGAACTGCTGACGCCATCTCCAACTAAATCAGGCCGAAGCTACGTTAGTTTCTGGAGTTCAAACGCCGGCCGCTAAACACCTCTGACCTCCCATTGGTCGGTGGTGATGATGTAATAGGTGGCTGTGGCTCTGAGGCTCCGCCTCCGGTTCGCTTCTTCAGTTCCGGTGAGGTCAGACGCGAGTGAACGCATGAACACACTGGGGAGACGCTTTATAGGAGAAACTGAAGCTGTTATTCTGATTAAACACGACACTCTTATTCATGTTTAATGCTGTGAAGCTGCTGCTTTAAAGCACTCTATTGTGTTTGAAGTGCTCAATGAATGTAACGTGACGTGAGTCTCAGAGCTGGTGTAAACATATGCACATCACTAAGATCAGATGCTTTCTGAACTGCTGTTTTCTCACCGCTGTCATGTGTGATTGTTTTGTTATTGAGAGGCTTCGGGATGTTCACTAACAGTATATCGCTGCAAAAGTATGTGGAAAACACAGAGGAAAACTAGTGGAAAACCAGTGGAAAAACAGGAAACCCAGAGGAAAACTAGTGGAAAACCAGTGGAAAAACAGGAAAACTAGTGGAAACCCAGTGGAAACCAAGATGAAACCCAGTGGAAAACTAGTGGAAAACCAGTGGAAAACCAGAGGAAAACTAGAAAACCAGAGGAAAACCAGTGGAAAACCAGTGGAAAACCAGAGGAAAACCAGAGGAAAACCAGTGGAAAACCAGTCGGAAAACTAGTGGAAAACTAGTGGAAAACCAGTGGAAACCCAGTGGAAAACCAGAGGAAAACTAGAAAACCAGAGGAAAACCAGTGGAAAACCAGTGGAAAACCAGAGGAAAACCAGTCGGAAAACTAGTGGAAAACCAGTGGAAACCCAGTGGAAAACCAGAGGAAAACTAGTGGAAAACCAGTGGAAAAACAGAGGAAAACTAGTGGAAAACTAGTGGAAAAACAGAGGAAAACTAGTGGAAAAACAGAGGAAACCCAGAGGAAAACTAGTGGAAAACCAGTGGAAAACCTGTGGAAAAACAGAGGAAACCCAGAGGAAAACTAGTGGAAAACCAGTGGAAAACCTGTGGAAAAACAGAGGAAACCCAGAGGAAACCCAGATGAAAATCAGTGGAAAACCAGATGAAAATCAGTGGAAAACCAGAGGAAAACTAGTGGAAAACCAGTGGGAAACTAGTGGAAACCCAGAGGAAAACCAGTGGAAAACCAGATGAAAACCAGTGGAAAACCAGAGGAAAACCAGTGGAAAACCAGAGGAAAACTAGTGGAAAACCAGTGGAAAACTAGTGGAAACCCAGATGAAAATCAGTGGAAAACCAGAGGAAAACCAGTGGAAAACCAGAGGAAACCCAGATGAAAACCAGTGGAAAACCAGAGGAAACCCAGATGAAACCCAGTGGAAAACTAGTGGAAAACCAGAGGAAAACCAGTGGAAAACCAGAGGAAAACCAGTGGAAAACCAGAGGAAACCCAGATGAAACCCAGTGGAAAACTAGTGGAAAACCAGAGGAAAACCAGTGGAAAACCAGAGGAAAACCAGTGGAAAACCAGAGGAAACCAGTGGAAAGCCAGTGGAAAACCAGTGGAAACTTCAGCTGTTATCAGACACCTTCAGCTGTGTATTGAATGTTTCTAATGACATCAGTAGCTGAACACAAATCAAAACACACAATCATGTGATCATGCCGTGAATCAACACTCAGCCATGATTGGGCACTGCGCCGGCTCATTTGCATACAGCTGTGGGTCATTAACACACAATCACAATCTGGTAACTGGACACACTTGAGTCTGTTAGTGCTGGGGAATAATAAACTGGGAATGATGAATCCCACAAGCGGGAAGAGCCGAGGGTCCTGCAGAGCTGAAACACACCCTGCCGTGAGCTCAAACACACACACACACACACACACACACAGAGAGAGAGAGAGAGAGAGAGAGAGGAATTTGCTTGATGCAGCACAGATGAAAAACACACGAGACACAGAGAGACAGAGATAAGAACGAGAGACTGGTTTACTACAGCACTAATCTTATCAGTGTGCATGACTGACCCACACTACAGCACACACACACACACACACTCAGAGCACAATGAAGACGCTCTACAGGTCAGCCTGACATCTGAGCGACACACACACACACACACACCGGAGCTCAGACCTCAGAGCTTGATTTGAAGGCTGGTTTTAATTCACTCAAACAGGCTCCGTTTGGGAAGCGCATGGAAAACTCCACACGTCATGTGACCCATTTACAGCCCTTAAACAGAACCGGCCACATCCAGATTCACCAGTCTGAGAAACACACACACACACACACGATGAGTGCCTGATATGAACCCAGACAGCAGCTGTGTCTGTTTGACCTTTGACCTCCAGCACACATTCAATTAGCATTTTAACACTATGCTGGTCTTGGGTTTCACATTCACACACACTCTCTCACACACACACTGGCTCGTGTTACAGAAGATCTTACTGTAACCAGTTAAACACGTCTTCAAATCACAGCCGACTTTTTTGAATCATTAGTCAACTCAGTTCTGAAGTGAGTCATTATAGTTCAAAAGGAATCAGTAGTTGTAAAATGAATCATTATAGTTCATAAAGGAATCAACACAGTTCTAATATGAATCAAATCAACTCTAAAATGAATCATTATTGTTCTAAAATAAATCACTGTATATCAAAAATGAATCAGTATAGTTAAAAAATGAACCACTGTAGATCATAAGTTAATTAATACAGTTCTAAAATGAATCACAACGGTTCAATATGAATCAACACAGTTCTGAAGTGAATCATTATTGTTCAAAATGGATCAACACAGTTCTGAAGTGAATCATTATTGTTCAAAATGTATCACTAAAGAGCATAAATGAATCACTGCAGTTCTAAAATGAATCATTATAGTTAAAATATGAATCGCTGCAGTTCTAAAACGAATGACATAAGTCAGTTTCGTCACTGCCAATCAGTCAGCGTGTCGTCTTATTAATATCTGAGGTCTTCCAGCATGGTTTTCTGCTAGTGTGCATATGACCACTGAAAACGCTGTCTAGGTAGGCAGCGCACGAGGGTTTGAACACACTCACACACACTGTGTGTTCTGAGATCTGAACAACACACTGTTTACCTGACGCCCACAAACACTGCAGGACAACTGCTCTCGTTTTCCACTTCTTCATGGAGGAAGCCTCTCACACACACACACACACACACACACACACACACACACACACACACACACACACACACACTCTCTCTCTCTCTCTCTCTCTGGCAGTGTATGAGAGGTGTGTGTTTGTGTTCTCTTGGCTTCTGCAGTTTTACGGTTGGACCGTCCAAGCTCTTATTCTTAGCTTCCATAAAGTGAGCGTTCACTGATGATCGAGTGCTGGTTAACCAGCTAACCTCAAACAGACCTTAAAGGGCCAGCGCAGGGAAAGCACTGCGGCCCAAGGCATTGTGGGTCCCTAAAGCAGTGGCATTGTCGACACATAGTACTTAAAAATATAAGTGAAATCAGGTATTAAACTTTGTGATGTACAGCGGAGAGATTGATTTACTGTCAGAATGGTGTTTAAACTGAGGAAAAAAGCTAATATCACGATTAAACTTTTAAAAAATGTAATTGTGACTTTTTATCTCACAATTCTGAAACTCTATAACTCGAATTGCTAGTTTATATTTCACAATTATTACAATTGCGAGATATAAACTCAAAATTCTGACTTTTTTTCTAGCAATTCCGAGTTTATTACTCGCTATTAAACGCTCTGACCGTTTTTCTCAGAATTGTGAGATAAAGAGGCACAATTAATCGCAATCGACTATTCTAAAACATTAATCAATGCAGTTCTGAAATTAATCAATGCAGTTCTAATATGAACAATCATATATTTTTTTAAAGTATCACTGCATTTCTAAAATGGGTCACTATAGCTCAAAAATGAATCAATGCAGTTCTAAAACTAATCATTATAGTTTAAAAAATTACTCAAAATGGTTAAAAAATGAATCACAACAGTTCTAAAATTAATCACTATAATTGAAAAATGAATCAAAACTTCTCAAATGAAACATAGTAAAATAATGGATCGCTACAGTTCAAATAAAAAATCACTGCTATTCTAAACTGAATCATTATAGTTCTGAAATGAATCACTGCGATTCTAAAATGACTCAATACAGTTCTAAAATGAATCGGTAGTTCAAATGGAATCAATACACAAAATAAGACTTGATCTTATAGAATAACATAGTATGTGTACAAATATATATGATATTACAATAATAAAGTACATGATAGTATCTTTAATCCACGATAATACCGTCAGATGTTCGTTAATATTATTTCGCTTGGTTTACTGTGTGATTCTGACATACTACTGAATGAAATAAAGCAAATAAAAGCGGTTTGTTTTAGATAAATAGAGTATGAATGAGTAAATCTGAACGATCCTCCTCACAGAAACATTAAACCTACAAGACATTTACATTTATCACCAACACCAGCTCTAAATCTCAAGTTATATCACGTTAAAGCAAAGAAAAACGCTTTCAAAATACAGAAAAAAGAGAAGGGAGAAAGAAGGAACTCGTCGTTTCTCCTGCCACGACTTTCCGTTCTGGACGAACCGACGATAAAAGACGCAGAAATCGATTCAAACGGGCAACTTTCTGACTGAAGTCTTCATGTCGTCTTGGTCTAAATAAAACTAATCTGCAGTTTTTCTCCGTTAATCTGAGGTGTTCATTTAAGAAAGTGAGGTAAATGTAGAAATCTGAGGTAAATGCGCGAGAACAAAAGATACTCACGGTCGCGCGCTCGTCAGCCGGAGGGTCTCGAGACAGAAAGTCGGTGATTTAAAACATCCAGAAAACGAAGCTTTCCGTTAAACCGTTCACGAGCTCACAAACTCATTCACTGACACACTCACTCACTCACTCACTCACTCTCTCTCTCTCTCTCTCTCTCTCTCTCTCTCTCTCTCTCTCTCTCTCTCTCTCTCTCTCGTCACCACGGCAACACACCGGCGCTTCCACGCGGGTTTACAGCTGTATGTGCGCGCGCGCGCGCGCGTACTCGCTCAATAATTCTTTAATCAGAGCAACACGAGGCTTTCATGGTTCCGATGTCGCGTTATTTTATTGCCGATATAGGCTTGTTTTGCGTCGTTTTAATGATCTATACGGTGATAAAGCTCTTTGTCAGACTTCATAACATCTGGAAAAGTTTAGCAGAGGCTAAAAACTGTATTTAAAAAAAGATTTAACTAACATACATTTGATTTTAATAATTTAATAAAAATATATGTAAATTAATAAACTTATAATAAATAAAATTTGATGTAAAGAACTCCCTGCATCTCAATAGATCTACTCTAGATGTTAATGAAAAATATCTCAGAATATAAATACTAATTAGATTTTTTGGCTACTTTCCAATAACCATATACAATAATGCATTGTCTAACAATGTGCAAAACATTTGTTAAAGTGTTTATTATTGGTCTTTGATATCGTTAGTTAATTAGCCCTTTAAATAATTACAGATACAACTGTAACTTTTAACATTAAATGCTTTAAATGGCTAGTTCATGTTAACTCTATGAGACCCTATTGTAGTGCTAGCCCTTCATCTCTCAGATGTGTGTGTTTGTTGTGCTCGCAGGCGGAGGCTGTGTGTATTTGTTTGCATGGCACACATTCTTCACCCACTGTAACCCTGACGGACCACCAGCCGTCTGCACTAAACTGACCTCAGATCTGCTCTAAACTGACCTCAGAAACTGACCTCAGATCTGCTCTAAACTGACCTCAGAAACTGACCTTAGATCTGCTCTAAACTGACCTCAGAAACTGACCTCAGATCTGCTCTAAACTGACCTCAGATCATCTGTGACGCGCTCCTGCGACACACAGCTGAGGAAATAAGAGGTGTGTGAATACAGAGAGCTTACAAACATCACAGAGGAGAGATTCACCGCTCACTCTCTCATAGCTCAAAGACAACCTGCCTCATTTAATCATGCAGTATTTCTCTTCACATGCCTGAGCACAGTTTAAGACATTGCGTTCCCTCAGGAAACTTTGCGTTCGCTCGCAAAACTATTGCGTTCGCTCGCAAAACTATTGCGTTCGCTCGCAAAACTGTTGCGTTCCCTCGAGAAACTTTGCGTTCTCTGGCAAAACTGTTGCGTTCCCTCGAGAAACTTTGCGTTCTCTCGCAAAACTGTTGCGTTCCCTCAAGAAACTTTGCGTTCGCTCGCAAAACTGATGCGTTCCCTCAAGAAACTTTGCGTTCGCTCGCAAAACTGTTGCGTTCCCTCAAGAAACTTTGCGTTCTCTCGCAAAACTGTTGCGTTCCCTCAAGAAACTTTCCGTTCTCTCGCAAAACTGTTGCGTTCCCTCAAGAAACTTTGCGTCCGTTCTCTCGCAAAACTGTTGCGTTCCCTCAAGAAACTTTGCGTCCGTTCTCTCGCAAAACTGTTGCGTTCCCTCAAGAAACTTTGCGTTCGTTCTCTCGCAAAACTGATGCGTTCCCTCAAGAAACTTTGCGTTCGCTCGCAAAACTGTTGCGTTCTCTGGCAAAACTGTTGCGTTCTCTGGCAAAACTGTTGCGTTCCCTCAAGAAACTTTGCGTTCGTTCTCTCGCAAAACTGTTGCGTTCCCTCAAGAAACTTTGCGTTCGCTCGCAAAACTGTTGCGTTCCCTCAAGAAACTTTGCGTTCTCTCGCAAAACTGTTGCGTTCCCTCAAGAAACTTTGCGTTCTCTCGCAAAACTGATGCGTTCAAACTTTGCGTTCGCTCGCAAAACTGTTGCGTTCCCTCAAGAAACTTTGCGTTCTCTCGCAAAACTGATGCGTTCAAACTTTGCGTTCGCTCGCAAAACTGTTGCGTTCCCTCAAGAAACTTTGCGTTCTCTCGCAAAACTGATGCGTTCAAACTTTGCGTTCGCTCGCAAAACTGTCGCGTTCCCTCAAGAAACTTTGCGTTCTCTCGCAAAACTGTTGCGTTCCCTCAAGAAACTTTGCGTTCTCTCGCAAAACTGTTGCGTTCCCTCAAGAAACTTTGCGTTCTCTCGCAAAACTGATGCGTTCAAACTTTGCGTTCTCTCGCAAAACTGTTGCGTTCCCTCAAGAAACTTTGCGTTCGTTCTCTCGCAAAACTGATGCGTTCAAACTTTGCGTTCGCTCGCAAAACTGTTGCGTTCCCTCAAGAAACTTTGCGTTCTCTCGCAAAACTGATGCGTTCAAACTTTGCGTTCGCTCGCAAAACTGTCGCGTTCCCTCAAGAAACTTTGCGTTCGTTCTCTCGCAAAACTGTTGCGTTCCCTCAAGAAACTTTGCGTTCGTTCTCTCGCAAAACTGTTGCGTTCCCTCAAGAAACTTTGCGTTCGCTCGCAAAACTGTTGCGTTCCCTCAAGAAACTTTGCGTTCACTCTCAAAACTGTTGCGTTCCCTCAAGAAACTTTGCGTTCACTCGCAAAACTGTTGCGTTCCCTCAAGAAACTTTGCGTTCACTCGCAAAACTGTTGCGTTCCCTCAAGAAACTTTGCGTTCACTCGCAAAACTGTCGCGTTCCCTCAAGAAACTGCGTTATCTCGCAAAACTGTCGCGTTCCCTCAAGAAACTTTGCGTTCTCTCGCAAAACTGTTGCGTTCCCTCAAGAAACTTTGCGTTCTCTCGCAAAACTGTTGCGTTCCCTCAAGAAACTTTGCGTTATCTCGCAAAACTGTTGCGTTCCCTCAAGAAACTTTGCGTTCTCTCGCAAAACTGTTGCGTTCCCTCAAGAAACTTTGCGTTCTCTCGCAAAACTGTTGCGTTCCCTCAAGAAACTTTGCGTTCTCTCGCAAAACTGTTGCGTTCCCTCAAGAAACTTTGCGTTCTCTCGCAAAACTGTTGCGTTCCCTCAAGAAACTTTGCGTTCGAACACAAAACTGTTGCATTCCCTCAAGAAACTTTGCGTTCGAACACAAAACTGTTGCGTTCCCTCAAGAAACTTTGCGTTCTCTCGCAAAACTGTTGCGTTCCCTCAAGAAACTTTGCGTTCTCTCGCAAAACTGTTGCGTTCCCTCAAGAAACTTTGCGTTCTCTCGCAAAACTGATGCGTTCCCTCAAGAAACTTTGCGTTCGCTCGCAAAACTGTTGCGTTCCCTCAAGAAACTTTGCGTTCGCTCGCAAAACTGTTGCGTTCCCTCAAGAAACTTTGCGTTCGCTCGGAAAAAAGATGCGTTCCCTCAAGAAACTTTGCGTTCGAACACAAAACTGTTGCGTTCCCTCAAGAAACTTTGCGTTCGAACACAAAACTGTTGCGTTCCCTCAAGAAACTTTGCGTTCGCTCGCAAAACTGTTGCGTTCCCTCAAGAAACTTTGCGTTCGCTCGCAAAACTGTTGCGTTCCCTCAAGAAACTTTGCGTTCGCTCGGAAAAAAGATGCATTCCCTCAAGAAACTTTGCGTTCGCACGCAAAACTGTTGCGTTCCCTCAAGAAACTTTGCGTTCGCTCGCAAAACTGTTGCGTTCCCTCAAGAAACTTTGCGTTCGCTCGGAAAAAAGATGCATTCCCTCAAGAAACTTTGCGTTCGAACACAAAACTGTTGCGTTCCCTCAAGAAACTTTGCGTTCTCTTTTTTTATGAGAATGAACATTTTTGGGTGACTTATGGTGACTTACGATCAATGAAACCCTAAAGAAAACATAATGATCAGATCAGATGCTTTCAGCTGATGAACATTCTCACTGCATATGTCCATGAGGAGAAGAGATGAAGAGAAATCTGCACAATAAGCTGAAGCAGTGTTACAGTGATTTTACCACAGTAAAGATGTTCTGATGAGTGTGAAACCACACCAGAGAGCCCGTATACTGCAGCTGTCAGGGTCTCACTGGCATCAGATCAAAGGTTAAAGGTCACGCCCACATTAGCTGATGGAGGTGTTTCCTGCGACACACACACACACACACACACACACACACACACACACACACACACACACTTCACTCCAAAAAAATAAAATAATAATAATTTGTCATTAAGACGATTGAAAATATTCATCACCCAAACTCTATCTGCTAGGTCTCACCTATTTTGTTTTACATTAAAATCTAAAATTAATTTACAACAGTAATATATTTCTTTCTTAATATTTATTCAGAGACCTGTGTACATTTCAGAATGACACAGCTGTATTTCATTATTATAATGATAAAATATATATTTTTTTCACATTACAATTTTAATTTATTATTTATTATAATTATTTAAAACATAGTAGTACTACTACTAATAATGATGATTATTATTGACATCAGAGAACAGAAATATCTGGTAAATATTTGACATCTAAGGGGTTTGGCTGATGAAACCGCTACACTAACCTCTGATTTACAGTAACTGAGGCAGTGTGTGTGTGTGTGTGTGAGAGAGAGAGAGAGATGTGTGTAACAGCTGTCAGAGGATGATCATATTTTCCATGTTTCTCCTCATTGTCTGTAACTGACGGCACACAACACACATTTCTGTCGCACTCGTGACCCGTAGCACTCACGTGAAACACACACATATAAATAAACACACACACACACACAAAAACACAATCACACACACAAAAACACACTCACTCACATACACACACACACACACACACACACACACACACACACACACACACACACACACACACACACACACATACACACACACACACAAACACACTCACTCACACAAACACACACACACACACACACACACACACACACACACACACACCAGATTGTGCCGTCAGCTGTGTCTCAGCGTTTGGACAAACACCTCCAGCGTATCCCAGAGTTCCTCTGTCAAATCACACATAATTACCACCTTCATCTGAGAACGAGACACAAAACCTGCTCTATTTTCAGCTGCAGCTCGTGTGTGTGTGTGTGTGACAGAAACACAACGTGACACTGATCATCCGACACACACACACACACACACAAGATGAACTGACCCGTGAGGTCATGAGGTCATCGATCACATCTGGAGTCTGTTCACATTCACCACGACATCACAGTTTTAGACTATATAATGCGTTCTGCAATCTGTGCCGTTCATCTGAACTATCATTATACACACAAACACACTTTATAATCACATTTATTTCATGCTTATTAAAAGATGGAAGTGCACTGTCACAACAGGAACACAAGCGTCACATATATACAAACATTTATATACACACACACAAACACACACTCTCTCTCACACACACACCCACTTTGTCTCACACACACACACACACACCTCACAACAACTAGTTTTAAACTTCAATATTTCTCAAACAGCTTCAGAAGGAAACTGAGAGACAGACCGAGACACGTGGAGACATTGAGTTTCATCTTCAGCCAATCACAGGCCATGATTCCAGAGTCACAGAAAGTGCAGAGGAGGGGGCGGGTCCAATTACAGGAAGTGCAGAGGAGGGGGCGGGTCCGATTACAGGAAGTGCAGAGGAGGGGGCAGGTCCAATTACAGGAAGTGCAGAAGAGGGGTGGATCCGATTACAGGAAGTGCAGAGGAGGGGGCGGGTCTGATTACAGGAAGCGCAGAGGAGTGTAGAGAAGGGGGCGGGTCTGATTACAGGAAGTACAGAGGAGGGGGCGGGTCCGATTACAGGAAGCGCAGAGGAGAGGGCGGGTCCGATTACAGGAAGTGCAGAGGAGTGTAGAGAAGGGGGCGGGTCTGATTACGGGAAGTGCAGAGGAGGGGGCGGGTCATATTACAGAAGTGCAGAGGAGGGGCGGGTCCTATTACAGGAAGTGCAGAGGAGGGAGCGGGTCCGATTACAGGAAGTGCAGAGGAGAGGGCGGGTCCGATTACAGGAAGTGCAGAGGAGTGTAGAGAAGGGGGCGGGTCTGATTACAGGAAGTGCAGAGGAGGGGGCGGGTCATATTACAGGAAGTGCAGAGGAGGGAGCGGGTCCGATTACAGGAAGTGCTGAGGAGAGGGCGGTAGAGATGCGCGGATGGGCTATTATTTCATCCGCAACCGCATCACAAAAATCATCATCCGTCCGCCATCCAGCCGCACCAACGTTTTTGACCAATTTTCAAAACTGCACCCGCCCGCCATCCGTTGATTTGTGTATACATATATTTTTCATTTGATTGGTTCAACCGCCCGCCACCCGCCCGAATTTAATTAAAATATAATTTTTCGTCACGTCATCCGCCCAATCTGTAACCGCCAACCGCGCATCTCTAGAGGGCGGGTCCAATTATAGGAAGTGCAGAGGAGGGGGCGGGTCATATTACAGAAGTGCAGAGGAGGGGGCGGGTCCTATTACAGGAAGTGCAGAGGAGGGGGCGGGTCATATTACAGAAGTGCTGAGGAGAGGGCGGGTCCAATTATAGGAAGTGCAGAGGAGGGGGCGGGTCATATTACAGAAGTGCAGAGGAGGGGGCGGGTCCTATTACAGGAAGTGCAGAGGAGGGGGCGGGTCATATTACAGAAGTGCAGAGGAGGGGGCGGGTCCAATTATAGGAAGTGCAGAGGAGGGGGCGGGTCATATTACAGAAGTGCAGAGGAGGGGGCGGGTCCTATTACAGGAAGTGCAGAGGAGGGAGCGGGTCATATTACAGAAGTGCTGAGGAGAGGGCGGGTCCAATTATAGGAAGTGCAGAGGAGGGGGCGGGTCATATTACAGAAGTGCAGAGGAGGGGGCGGGTCCTATTACAGGAAGTGCAGAGGAGGGGGCGGGTCCTATTACAGGAAGTGCAGAGGAGGGGGCGGGTCCGATTACAGGTAGTGCAGAGGAGAGGGCGGGTCCTATTAAAGGAAGTGCAGAGGAGGGGGCGGGTCATATTACAGAAGTGCTGAGGAGAGGGCGGGTCCAATTATAGGAAGTGCAGAGGAGGGGGCGGGTCATATTACAGAAGTGCAGAGGAGGGGGCGGGTCCTATTACAGGAAGTGCAGAGGAGGGAGCGGGTCCAATTATAGGAAGTGCAGAGGAGGGGGCGGGTCATATTACAGAAGTGCAGAGGAGGGGGGCGGGTCCTATTACAGGAAGTGCAGAGGAGGGAGCGGGTCCTATTACAGGAAGTGCAGAGGAGGGGGCGGGTCCGATTACAGGTAGTGCAGAGGAGAGGGCGGGTCCTATTACAGGAAGTGCAGATGAGGGGGCGGGTCCGAATACAGGAAGTGCAGAGGGGGGGGCGGGTTTGATTACAGGAAGTGTAGAGGAGGGAGCGGGTCCTATTACAGGAAGTGCAGAGGAGGGAGCGGGTCCTATTACAGGAAGTGCAGAGGAGGGGGCGAGCCCTATTACAGGAAGTGCAGAGGAGGGAGCGGGTCCTATTACAGGAAGTGCAGAGGAGGGGGCGAGCCCTATTACAGGAAGTGCAGAGGAGGGAGCGGGTCCTATTACAGGAAGTGAGCAGCTGTTTCTGTCCCCGTCTCTGGAAAACTCTGTCTCCTCCTCACTAATGGCTTTTCAATCTGTTCTCCATCTCTTCAGTGAAGCACAAGATCTGATCCTGCTTCAGACTGATAAAGAAATATCATCTTACTAAGACATATTATTGGCAGATATAGAGTGACAAACAATATTTATATGCATTTTATGTACGTACCTGCTATTCTGCTATAAAGATCTCATTGATTTACATTACAGCCTTACTTTTTGTCCATATAAATATCAGCATCTGCAGCAAATTGCATATTTTTTTCTGAATAAAACTGTTTTTCCTCCAAATTTTCACTATATCAGACTATATGAGCCATAAAAGCCTGATGCATCAAATATGACACTCAATTAAAAAAAAAAACACATGCAAACGTTTTTTTTTTTACGATTTTTTATTATTTTGTCCAATGGTTCAATCAATGTTCCATTATAAAAAAAATGTTATATGATTTTCATAGGGTTAAAATTATTACATATAATGTGTGTGTGAGAATGAGCCTCATTGCTCAGTGTTTCTCATCCAGTGCTGAACTGATGCATGATGGGAAACACGAGCTTCAGAGGAGAATCAGACAGAATCAGACTTCAGAAGAGTCATATGGTTTTCGCTTAGAATAAATGAACATACCATCCCAGACGGATACTTAAACTCACATGAGCCCAAACACACACACTGCATTCGATGCTGATTGTGGTGAAAAATGATTCAATTTTAAAAGACTAAGATGATTTAAAGGTGAGATCTGTAATCACACACACACACTCGCACACATTCACTCACTCACACTCACACTCACACTCACACACACACTAACTCACTCACTCATTCTCATTCACGTACGCACACACGCACACTAACTCACACACATGAACACTCACACACAACCCCTCACACACACTCACTCACTCACACGCGCACACAAACGCACACATTCACTCACTCACTCTCTCACACTCACACACACACTCCTTCTCCTCCTCCTCACTGCCAGGGTCCCCAGGCTCCGCTGGCCCCGGGGTCACAGCGGGGGTCATCGGGGGGGAAGTCGACGGGTCTGGCCTGGTTCTGGTACTCCTGCAAGCGTCGGAGCAGGAAGGCCACGAGCTCCGGGCGCTTATGGGAAACCTCCACTCGCTCCTCGGGATCCTCCTCGACGTTAAACAGCATCACCGGCTTCAGCGGGTCCGACGCCTTCTGCACATGACCAGCAGGGGGCGGGAACCACAGAGGACAACCTGAAGGAAATCACAGATGACAACCTAAAGGAAACCACAGAGGACAACCTGAAGGAAACCACAGAGGACAACCTGAAGGAAACCACAGAGGACAACCTGAAGGAAACCACCGAGAACAACCTGAAGGAAACCACAGAGGACAACCTGAAGGAAACCATAGAGGACAACCTGAAGGAAAGCACAGAGGACAACCTGAAGGAAACCACAGAGGACAACCTGAAGGAAAGCACAGAGGACAACCTGAAGGAAAGCACAGAGGACAACCTGAAGGAAAGCACAGAGGACAACCTGAAGGAAACCACAGAGGACAACCTGAAGGAAACCACAGAGGACAACCTGAAGGAAACCACAGAGGACAACCTGAAGGAAAGCACAGACAACCTAAAGGAAAGCACAGAGGACAACCTGAAGGAAACCACAGAGGACAACCTAAAGGAAACCACAGAGGACAACCTGAAGGAAACCACAGAGGACAACCTGAAGGAAACCACAGACAACCTAAAGGAAACCACAGAGGACAACCTGAAGGAAACCACAGAGGACAACCTAAAGGAAACCACAGAGGACAACCTGAAGGAAACCACAGATGACAACCTAAAGGAAACCACAGAGGACAACCTGAAGGAAACCACAGAGGACAACCTGAAGGAAACCACAGAGGACAACCTAAAGGAAACCACAGAGGACAACCTGAAGGAAACCACACACAACCTAAAGGAAACCACAGAGGACAACCTGAAGGAAATCACAGATGACAACCTAAAGGAAACCACAGAGGACAACCTGAAGGAAACCACAGAGGACAACCTGAAGGAAACCACAGAGGACAACCTAAAGGAAACCACAGAGGACAACCTGAAGGAAACCACAGACAACCTAAAGGAAACCACAGAGGACAACCTGAAGGAAACCACAGAGGACAACCTAAAGGAAACCACAGAGGACAACCTGAAGGAAACCACAGAGGACAACCTGAAGGAAACCACAGAGGACAACCTAAAGGAAACCACAGAGGACAACCTGAAGGAAACCACAGAGGACAACCTTAAGGAAACCCACAAAACGTCTTGGTTACATATGTAACCTTTGCTCCCTGAGCAGTATTCCCCGAATATGGGATATGGGAACACCTTTGGTGTAGACGAATGTCTGAAGCCCTTATACCATCACACCAATTTGATTGGCCAATATCGCTTAGCACCACCCTAAGAATACGTCACGTATGCTTCATATTAGTGTGCTGCGGGCTATTTCCTCAGATTCCATGACAAAGGAAGCACTATTCAAGTAAGGGAAGGCCAGCATCGCAGTGTCTCATTCCCTACTCAGGGAACAAAGGTTACACTCCCTTTTATAGGTTTCTCAACACTGCGAATATACCTATGGGAACAATTTATACCATAACGCCTTCACATACCTGAGAATAGCTGGAAGACTGTGGAAAGTGTCCGCTCAAGCAGATAAGACCTGGGAGCCCGGAGCCATTCTCACGTCCAGACCGTAGAACTTGATAAAAGTGTTCGGAGAAGACCATCCTGCCGCAACACAAATATCCTCCAAAGAAGAGCCCCTAAAAAGAGCTTGAGAAGAAGCCATTCCTCTAGTGGAATGGGCACGCACACCTAGAGGCGAAGCCAAACCTTGTGCCTCATAAGCCACGAGATAACCTCAATCACCCAATGAGACATTCCCTGTTTGGTGACGGCAGCCACTCTGTTTTTACCACCAAAACACACAAACAATTGCTCCAATTTACGCCACTGGGCTGAGCGGTCGTCATAGACCTTCAGTGTCCTGACCGGGCAGAGGCCGAGAGGCTGTGCATCACTCCCAGTCTCCGAGGGGAAAAAGCCTTCAAAACCACCAGCTGAGAACAAAAAGGGGTTGACACTACCATAGTTCTGTCAGGACCACTATCGTCAAATACGGTAGACAATTAGCATACAGTTTCGCAAACAAATCTACCTCCGCTCGGCCAAACTGCTGATATATGAGGCTCACCACTTGAGGGTGCAACCTCCATTCCCCCGGTTCTAAGCCCTGCCTTGAAAGCAGCACTGCTCCCAGGCTAAGATGGCCTGGAATGTGAACCGCCCCTTGACCGACAGAAAGTCTCGACCACGGACACAGAGCATAAAAGCCTCTGCGTGTGATCATTACTCTGCGAAACGGGTGGCAATGGGGGTGTGTGGAGACAGCCGTGCCCGTATCGTGTGAGTCTAGTTCTATGCCCAGAAAAGTCGTGTGTTGACGTGGCAGCAACACACTCTTCTGAAGGTTTATGCGTAAACCCAAGCTCCTCAAATGGCTGAGTACCAAGTCTCGATGTACTATTGCCAAGTCCTGAGATTGAGCTAATATCAGCCAATCGTCCAGGTAGTTTAAGATTTGGACACCCTGGGGCCGGAGCAGGGCCAGAGCTGCGTCCATACACTTTGTGAATGTTCGAGGAGCCAGAGCTAGTCCGAACAGAAGAACACGGTATTGATACGCTCTGCCCTCGAAAGCGAACCTGAGGAACTTCCTGTGCCTCTTGACGACCTGGATGTGGAAGTACGCATCCTTCAAATCGTTACAATCTCTGGTTTGGACATGAGACAAAATGGACTTCAACATCAGAATTTTGAATCTGCTCACTCTGAGCACAAGGTTTAGGCAACGTAAGTCCAGTATTGGATCTATAGGCCCTTTCTCTAGGAGTGACACAATCTCCTGATTCAGTGTCAAAATCTCCCCAGGACGCACCGTCGTGAGAAGGATCCTGCCGAAAGGAGGTGGGCATTTCCTAAATTGAATGGTGTAACTGTGTCGAATGGTGCGTAACACCCATTGTGAGACTTCGGGCAGGTGCTACCACAAGGCCCAGTACTCTGCTAGGGGCGTTAGCCGTTCTTCCTCTGGAGCCTGCCGAACTGCAGGTGTCAATACATTCGCTGATAGCAGAGAGCCCTTGGCGTCTGCAGAAACAGGAAGTACGAGTGGAGTGACTGCGGTAGTCATAGACAGGTCCCCCTTCGTAGGGTTCCAAAGCACACAAATGGCGGAAACCTCTACAACAGGGACCTGTCTAATTCGCTCCGTGCACAAAATGGCGACCGTTGACGTTTCGAACTTGAGTGTGTGGGCCAGTACTTCCGGTGACAACTTCCGGTGATCTGACAGCGAGAGCGGGAGACACCAGCGACCGAGTTCCATTACCACAGCGATATTTTTCACATTGAGTGCTTTTAGGGTTCAAGAGAGACATGACTTGCCTTTCAGAGGGTGACAGCCTCAGCACTTCATTGTTGTGTGCCGTTATGTACCATTTCGTCACGTTATAACAGAGAAGTCAGCTTTCATGCATTCCCCGTTGACGCTGCGGTACGGGCTGAGTGGATACAGAAGATCCGGAGGGATGACTTCAACCCGACCAAATTTTTAAATGCATATCATTTTCAGTGTATTTCACCTGTGCGTTTCTATGCTTTCTATTACTGCATTTCTTTTGTGCAAGTGAGATGAGTTAAGACCATCTGTTTAATAAATAATTATCTGTCTGGAGTTTATATGCAGCACATACAGTATTGTACTACGTGTAAAATATACACAAACTTACCCATATTAAATTGTTTGTGGTACCTACAGTTAAAAATGTAAAATATGTGATAATATTGATCGAGCAATTGATGTAAGTAAGTAAAAATATATGCGCAGAATTGAGAAAATAGTATTTATGGAGATAAATTGTAGGCAGCCTATCACAGGGCAAACATGTGAATGTTCACGGTGCATTTTATGCAAACAACTCTAATCGTAGTTATAACTCTATATTTGGGTCATTGACGAATAAGGTTTTTAAAAGTAAAAAAATATAATGGAGATATAACTATATTTGAAACCATTTTTTAGTTTACTTAGTTTTTTTTAGTTTAAGATTTTGTGGTTTGTACAATCAATTAACAAAGTTTTTTGTCATTTTTTACAAGATGGAAAACATTTCACCAAAAAAGTCGTTCGGTTTAACCACTGATTTGAAAGTTAAAAACTGATTTGACATTGATGTTGAGATAGTATATAGTGTGTACCACAGAAGAAATATTAAAACAAAATATCACTGATCTCATAAATGTAATCATTTATTGGACTACTCTAAACACTCCAACATATAGGAGAGGGGAAGGAGAAAGGGGGAAATGTAAAAAAAAGAGCCTTATCTGCTTAATATTTGTATTATTGTAGTTCCATTAGTTATTAAAAGCAATATTATTCCATTTAAATATTTACTATATCGGTTTTACCGAATGACTTTTTGACACTTCAAAATCTTTAAAATGTCTTTATATGTAGTTTAATATAATTAAAACCTTTTGGATTCAGTAAAAGAGATCAAGTTGTACTACCTTACATACTTTGGATGTTATATATTTGGTTTTTTTTTATTATTATTAAGGCCTTTGGACAAAAAAAATGACCCGTCACGTCATTGACCCATTTACAGTAGGCATAATTGTTATTGTGTATGCAGCATGAGTCAAATACAATCTTCTGTTCGTGAACAGAGGCTGTCACCCTCTGAAAGGCAAGTCACCTCTCTTGAATCCTAAAAACACTCATTGTGAAAAATATCGCTGTGGTAATGGAACTCGGTCGCTGTTGTCTCTCGCTCTCGCTGTCAGATCACCGGAAGTTTTCACCGGAAGTACTGGCCCACACACTCAAGTTCGAAACGTCAACGGTCGCCATTTTGTGCACGGAGCGAATTGCCCGATCAGGCTGGCCCACCACGTCAAACGTGGGGGTTTTGACCCTAGGGCTTTTCCCGGAACTCCGAAGGCATGAGTGTGCGGAGTGTCTGGGGTGCTGCTTGTCGAGGGAGCTCCGCCCGAGACGCAATTTGCGGCAGAACGGTTAAGGTCGGAGCACGGAGGTCACAATGAGAGAGGCGAATACGTTTGCACGGTTCGTCCAAACTCTCCGATGGAGGGACAGGCCTCCGAGGACGAGCAAGGGAATCAGGAACTACTTCTTAGGGACGTGGGGTCGAGAGGTTGTGGCCGTCAAACCCAGGTCTATCCTTCTGTGTCGTGAACAAAACGGTGGATGCATCCTGGGGCCCCAGTCTCTGCGAGGGGGCTCCATAGGTGATGGTTAACTTCGCTGTGCCTCACGGGGGCGCTGCAGGGAAGACGAGCGCGAACGAACTGTTGGTGGTTATCGCTCGCTCTCCCTAGGCCTAAGGGAATAAGCTGGCGGAAAACAGCAGATTGTGTTTCGCTGCTCGAAATTTCTCCACCACAGCGGTGACAGACTCGCCAAATAGACCGTCCTTGGACACAGGGGCATTCAACAGGAAGGTCAGTAAGAGTGAGCCAAAGGTGGCGCTCTACTCTACGCGGGCAGTGTGCTTGGTAGCTCTAAGCGCCAAGTCAGTGGCCCGCCTGTGTTCTTTAACAGCCTCTTGAGTCAGGCCTTCTCCCTCATCTAACTCTTTATCAGCTCTGCTTGATAGGCCTGAAGTACAGCCATTGAATGAAGAGAGGCTGCTGCCTACCCAGCGGCCATGTAAGATTTCCCAACCAAAGCGGAAGTAGAAGTAACTCTACACGGTTTGGATGGCAACATGGGCCATGGTTACTCTTTTGGCGTAAGTCGACTTGCGTACGTCCGTCTGCCGGAAGCTAGTTATTTTAGTCGATAAAGTTTTAAATATGGTCATTTTTCTTACAAGAACGCATCACTTTGCTTCAGAAGGCCTTTATTAACCCCTCGGAGCCGTTTGGGACACTTTTATGATGGATATGATGCACTTTTATGATGCACTTTTGTGACATTTTTTAATATAACTCGATTGTATTCGTCTGAAAGAAGAATGTCATATACACCTTGGATGGCTTCAGGGTGAGTAAATCACTGGCTAATTTTCATTTTTGAGTGAACTATCCCTTTAAAGAAGAAAGAAGCTCTCCAAAAAAAAAAAGATCCAAGATGGCGGCGCGAGTACATCGCGAGGCTCGCGGTCTCTCCAGATTCTGTAATTTAGCAGTATTTTTCTTGCTCATTTCGGGTCTGTTCGTCCAGAACAGTTGTGCCTTAACATCGTACACCCAAGGTGAGCTTTTGGATATTGGTTTGCGAATTTCCGACAGTTTTATGGACAACCTTCGACTCCTTCCTGAGATCGCCAGATCACCCGAGGCTATGCACTCTGCCCGGCCGGGCGGAAGTGCTCGCAGGCGCCGGCGAGATCGTAAACAAAGGCGGGGGAAGCGCGGAGGACTAAGAGCTAAGCTAAAGCTAACACCACACCGGCTCTCTTTACCCAGCATTTTCCTTGCCAATGTACGGTCGCTGTTGAACAAAATGGAGGAGATTCGACTCAACATCACATACAGCAAGAGACTTTTGAACTGTAATGTTCTAATTTTCACGGAAACATGGTTAAACAGCGGAATACCGGACAACGCTATTGAGCTAGCGGGACGCCATACATTCCGGGCGGATAGAACATTACATGGCTCCGGTAAGACCAGAGGTGGTGGATTGTGCATTTACATTAACAAAGCTTGGTGCACAAACTCTGCTATTGTTGGGAGACATTGTTCAGCTAACCTTGAGTTTCTCATGGTTAAATGTAGACCGTTTTATCTACCGCGGGAGTTCACTTCCACTATTATAACTGCAGCCTATATTCCCCCGGATGCTGATGCCAAGTTTGCTATGAAAGAACTTCACGCAGCCATCAGTAAACAACAGACCGTTCACCCGGAAGCTGCGTTTATTGTTGCGGGTGATTTTAATCATTCAAACTTAAAGTCAGTGCTACCGAAATTTCACCAGCATGTTTCCTGTCACACCAGAGGAAACAAAACCTTAGACCATGTTTACACAAACATGGCTGGAGCTTACGTCGCAACACCCCTCCCCCACCTGGGACAGTCAGATCACCTTTCTTTGTTCCTCACCCCCAAATATGCACCTCTGATCAATCGCGTGAAGCCATCAGTGAAGACCATCAAGGTGTGGCCTGCGGGGGCAGATTTCTCACTCCAGGAAAGGTTTCTACACACAGACTGGAGTATGTTTGCTTCTCAAGCCACCAGTGGCTCTCACACGGACATTGACTGCTACACCTCCTCTGTACTGGATTATATTAATACCACCATTGACAGTGTTACAACCCAGAAGCAGATCACCACATACCCAAATCAGAAGCCATGGATGAACAGGGAAGTGCGACTCCTATTGAAGACACGCAATACTGCCTTCAGATCAGGAGATGCACAAGCCTATAGCACATCCAGAGCAAATCTGAAAAGGGGCATCAAAGAGGCCAAGCACTGCTACAAGCTTAAGATAGAGGGACACTTTTCCAACGCTGACCCTCGGCGCATGTGGCAGGGCATTCAGGCCATCAGTGACTACAAACCCTCTCACTCCACCCCCGCAGCCACTGATGTCAACTTCCTGAACGAGCTAAATGACTTTTATGCTCGCTTTGAAAGAGACAACAGAGAAACTGCCACCAAGCTCAAATCCTCAGCTGACCACCCACCGATCACACTCTCCTCCACAGATGTCTGCAATGCACTGAGCAGGATCAGCGCGCACAAGGCTGCTGGACCAGACAACATCCCTGGACGCGTACTCAGGGCATGTGCGGAGCAGCTCGCTGGGGTTTTTACAGACATTTTCAACCTGTCTCTTGCCCAAGCAGCTGTACCAACATGCTTTAAATGCACTTCCATTGTGCCAGTGCCAAAACACTCCAGCCCGAAGTGCCTTAATGACTACTGCCCTGTAGCACTCACACCCATCGTAATGAAGTGCTTTGAGCGGCTGGTCCTGGCACACCTAAAAGACTCTCTACCATCCACATTGGACTCACACCAGTTTGCCTACCGTAGCAATAGGAGCACAGAGGATGCAGTCTCCATGGCACTGCACTCTGTGCTCACACATCTGGACAATAAGAACACTTATGCACGCATGCTGTTTGTTGACTTCAGCTCAGCATTCAACACTGTCATCCCAACTAAGTTAATAGCCAAACTTGGAGACCTGGGCTTCAACACCTCCATGTGCAACTGGATTTTGGACTTCTTGACCAACAGACCCCAGAATGTTCGATCAGGCTCCAACTGCTCCACATCCATCACACTCAACACTGGTGTACCACAGGGCTGTGTGCTAAGCCCGTTCCTCTACTCCCTCTTCACCTCCGACTGCAAGCCTGTGTACGGATCTAATTCCATCGTCAAGTTTGCGGACGACACTACGGTGATTGGTCTCATCAGCAACAACGATGAGACTGCCTATAGGGAGGAGATCAAGCACCTGGCCACATGGTGCACCGAAAATAACCAGCTCCTCAACACCACCAAAACGAAGGAGCTCATCGTGGACTTCAGGAAAGTGTCAAGAGGCACACACGACACCATCCACATCAATGGAATGGCTGTTGAGCGTGTCTCCAGTTTCAAGTTCCTGGGGACCCACATCTCGGCGGACATGACCTGGACAACCAACACCTCCAGCCTGGTCAAGAAGGCTCACCAGCGCCTCTTCTTCCTGAGGACACTGAGGAAGAATCAGCTTTCCTCCACTATCCTGGTGAACTTCTATCGCTGTGCAATAGAAAGCATCCTGACCAACTGTGCTACAGTGTGGTATGGGAGCTGTTCTGTTGCAGAGCGCAAGGCACTGCAGCGGGTGGTGAAAACCGCCCAGCGCATCACTGGGACTCCACTACCTGCCATCGAGCACATCCAGAGGAAACGCTGTCTGCACCGAGCTCGCAGCATCCTTAAGGACTCCTCTCACCCAGCCCACAGACTGTTTTCTCTCCTGCCTTCCGGCAGGCGTTTCAGGTGCCTCCGGACCAGGACCAGCAGACTAAAGAACAGTTTTTTCCCCAGAGCTGTCTCTTTATTAAACTCTAACCCTCATTGATCCCACTCCCCTTATATACTGATTGACTCTCCTCTCCCTCCTCACACCTGCCTCCATTTTGTTATTTGCAATACTATAATGTTCATTTGCACTGCTGACTGTTATTACAGTAACAACTGTTTACATATGCATCTTGCACTACTACCTTGACTGGAATATGCTCATTTGCACTGCCGACTGTTTATTTACAGTACCGACTGTTATATATACATTGCAATATCGTACCTTAACTGTAATATGCAATTACTTTCCACTGCACTCACTCGGATAGCTTCTGTCCAAACTTTATTTGCACTACTTTAAATCCATTGTTATACTGCTCATTAGCCTAACTTATACATATATCTATTTGTAAAATTCTGTTTATAGTAATATCCATCTGTATATTATGCTCACATTCTGTTTATAGTAACAGCCATCTGTATATATATTCATAGTACATATCTATCTGTAAAATTATGTTTATAGTAACAGCCATCTGTATATTATATTCAGTACATATCTATCTGTAAACATTCTGTTTATAGTAATAGCCATCTGTATATTATTATATTCAGTACATATCTAGCTGTAAATTCTGTTCACAGTAATAGTTATCTGTATATTATATTCATAGGACAATCTATCTGTAAATTTTTGTTTATAATAGTATTCAACTCTATATTTATTCAGTACATATCCATGTTCTGCACTTATGAACCACTGTATATCCTGCACTTGCTGCTATTGCACTTCTGGTTAGACCTAAACTGCATTTCGTTGCCTTGTACCTGTACTTGTGTAATGACAATAAAGTTGAATCTAATCTAATCTAATCTAATGTGCTCAGGCTCATAATCGTCACCCCAAACATCATCTCATGCGGCAAAACTTACAAGCGCAGGCTATCACAGTGCAGACAGTCAGTTAAAAGCGCCGCCTGGGCATGTTTAAGACCCAGATATTGCACGCCCCTGTCATGAGTGTCTCCTCCTGCGATGAACCTATCACACGGGTCGATGCATTTCTTAAAACTGTGTGGTAAAACTGCTCTGAATTATAGCAAAGAACACGATAAACACACTTTCCTACAGGCAACAGAAAATTCGCCTCCTGAAGGAATAAAATCGGAGGAAATAGCGCGCAGCATACTAATGACGCATACGTTAAGCATTATTGTATATATGGATGGTATAAGGGCTTCAAACATTCGTCCACACCAATGGTGTTCCCATAGCGATATTCGCAGTGTTGAGAGACCTATGAAAGGGAGCCACAGAGGACAACCTGAAGGAAACCCACAGACACCAGAGACATCACATGGAATCAAAATGGACAATATTATTATTTTATGGAATATAGAGGTTATGCGTGTGACATCACAGTCGGCCGGAGTGACTGCGGTTACACACACACTGAGTGTGTGTGTTACACACACCCCGCCCACATTTGTTCTTCTTCCAGAAGATTTAACAGCACAACTTCTCCTTTCATGATGACTTTACCTGGATAACCCGTCAGAAGCTTCCAGTTCTTGTAGCGAATGGCGGCATGAACCGAGATATTAAACTCTGAACGCAACCCGAGTGCGACGGGCCGAGATGCTGACGAGTGTAAAGAGTCCTGCAGGAACTCCCCCGACACATCATCACCAGGACCTGAAAGAGACACGCAGCTCATGTGTGATCGGGAGTGAAACCTGGTTCTGGTCTCAGTGTAAACCGGTCTCTCACTCACATGGCGAGTCGTCCACGAACAGCGGGTCGATGTTGTGCAGAAGCTCAACCCGAGGAGAAGCTTGACCACGACTGAAACACACACACACACGCTTCTATTAAACCTGACATTTAAATCTCTTAACGAAACAAAACTGACCGACATTTAAATATCTTAACGAAACAAAAGCGACTGTCGTTTAAATCCCTGAACGAAACAAAAGTGAACGACATTTAAATCTCTAAACGAAACAAAACTGACCGACATTTAAATCTCTAAACGAAACAAAAGTTATCGACATTTAAATCTCTTAACAAAACAAAACTGACTGACATTTAAATATCTTAACGAAACAAAACTGACCGACATTTAAATATCTTAACGAAACAAAAGCGACTGTCGTTTAAATCTCTGAACGAAACAAAAGTGAACGACATTTAAATCTCTAAACGAAACAAAACTGACCGACATTTAAATCTCTAAACGAAACAAAAGTTATCGACATTTAAATCTCTTAACAAAACAAAACTGTCTGACATTTAAATCTCTTAACGAAACAAAACTGACCGACATTTAAATATCTTAACGAAACAAAAGCGACTGTCATTTAAATCTCTGAACGAAACAAAAGTGAACGACATTTAAATCTCTAAACGAAACAAAACTGACCAACATTTAAATCTCTTAATGAAACAAAACTGACCGACATTTAAATCTCTTAAAGAAACAAACGAAACAAAAGCGACCGACATCGAAATCTCTTAACGAATGAAACCGACTGAAATTTAAATCTCTTAATGATACAAAACCAAGCGACCGACATTTAAATCTCTAAACGAAACAAAAGTGACCGACATTTAAATCTCTAAACGAAACAAGTTATCGTCATTTAAATCTCTTAGTGAAACAAAACTGACCGACATTTAAATCTTATCAAAACAAAAGTTACCGACATCTAAATCTGACATTTAAATCTCTAAACGAAACAAGTGACCGACATTTAAATCTCTTAACGAAACAAAACTGACTGACATTTAAATCTCTTAACGAAACAAACTAAACAAAAGCTACCGACATTGAAATCTCTTAACGAAACAAAACTGACTGACATTTAAATCTCTTAACGAAACAAACGAAACAAAAGCGACCAACATTGAAATCTCTTAACGAAACAAGAGACCGACCGAAATTTAAATCTCTAAATGATACAAAACCAAGCGACCGACATTTAAATCTCTTAACGAAACAAAAGCGACTGTCATTTAAATCTCTAAACGAAACAAGTGACCAACATTTAAATCTCTAAACGAAACAAAAGTGAACAACATTTAAATCTCTAAACGAAACAAGTTACCGACATTTAAATCTCTAAACAAAACAAGTTGTCGACATTTAAATCTCAACGAAACAAAAGCGAATGACATTTAAATCTGAAACAAAACTGACCTACATTTAAATCTCTTAACGAAACAAACAAAATAAAAGCGACCAACATTTAAATCTCTTAACGAAACAAACAAAATAAAAGCGACCAACATTTAAATCTCTTAACAAAACAAACGAAACAAAAGCGACCGACATCGAAATCTCTGAACGAAACAAAAACGACCGACATTTAAATCTCTAAACGAAACAAGTTACCGACATTTAAATCTCTAAACAAAACAAGTTGTCGACATTTAAATCTCAACGAAACAAAAGCTAATGACATTTAAATCTGAAACAAAACTGACCTACATTTAAATCTCTTAACGAAACAAACAAAATAAAAGCGACCAACATTTAAATCTCTTAACAAAACAAACGAAACAAAAGCGACCGACATCGAAATCTCTGAACGAAACAAAAACGACCGACATTTAAATCTCTAAACGAAACAAAACTGACCGACATTGAAATCTCAAACACACACACATTTCGATTAAACCAAGAGCTCAACTGATCATCACGACTTTACTTAAATAAAATATCTAAACATTCTTACATCAAGATGCATTTACTGGAGAAGCAGAAGGACTCAAGAAATTAGGTCTTGTTTTATGAAAAAACTACCAAAATGAAGTGAGTTTGTGCTTAAAACAATGAAATCAGAATAAATAATCTGGTATTTCCTTTGAATTACGGTTATTTGCAATGTTTTGTCTCAGTTCATCACTGGCAGGTGTTCATACAAACCATTTATTCTGACTCATTTGTTCCCTGATGTGGAAAACATCATTTGATCCTCTACTGATCAGACATATTTCAATTCTGTTCAAATGATTCACAGCCATCAAAACAGCACCAACGTGTGGAAATATTGATGAAGATGTTCACATTCACCTGATAGTGTCCCACACATTGAAGCCGTCCAGAGGTTTGGTGCCGTTGGTCGACGCCCCGGCCAGACCCACGATCGTGGGCAGCCAATCAGAGACGTGGATGAGCCCTCGACTGACACTTCCTGGCTGCTCTATCATTGGCCCGGTCACGAAGCCCACGCCCCTGACTCCGCCCTCCCAGAGCGTCCACTTCCTGCCACGCAGAGGCCAGTTATTCCCCCCCGTCAGGGTCTGACCACCATTATCTGCCCAACACAAGGGAAACAGCGCCACCTTATGGACTGATCACAACACTCCATTTTGACTCATTTGTTCCCTGATGTGGAAAACATCATTTGATCTTCTATTGATAGACATATTCCAATACTGTTCAAATTATTCACTGCACTGCAAAAAATGCTTTTTTTACTTAGTATGTTTGTCTTGTTTCCAGTCCAAATATCTAAACATTCTTAAATCAAGAAGCATTTACTAGAGGAGTAAAGTGCCATAAGATATTGTTTTTTTTTCCGAGGAAATAAATCACAATTAAGTGAGTTTTTTCTTTTTTTTTAAAAAGCTACATTATCTGCCAGTGGAGTAAGAAAAATAAGAAACAACGAAACAAAAGCGACAGACATTGAAATCTCTTAAAGGAACAAAAAAGTGAACTTTTTAAATTAACTGAGGCGCTACAGCGATCTCTCACGACAAATTAAAAACCATAAAAAGGTATTTATTGTTTAGATTTCTTTAGAAAATGACCAAATTTGAAAGTTGAGACTTTGTTTGATATCTAAAGTAACTTGTTCTGTCCTGTCTGTCAGTCAGTGTCCTCTTTACTGTGAGAACATGATGTAGCGTGAGAGAGGCGTGGCTTGTCGGACATAGCAACAGTAACTAAAGGGGGCGGGTCTCTGCGAACGCTCAATTGTCTGGATTACTCAGTTGTTCTTGAGTCACTGATGCATATACTAGTCAGCACTATAAATACAGCACTGCTATTATAGGAGTATGACTGCCTGTAAAGCTGCTGTATGATAGACCTGAGCTTCTCAGTACCTGTGGAGAAGATGAGAACGGTGTTGTTCCACAGTCCAGCGTCCTGAAGGGCTCGGCTGATGTTCCCCACGGCTTCATCCATCGCCGACACCATGCCTGCGTACTTGCGCCGGTGCGTGTCCTTGATGAAGCTGTAGGGGGCGACGAAGCGCTCGGGGACCTGGAGGGGCGCGTGAACCGCCTGCAGCGCCACATAGAGGAACAACGGCTGCCGAACACCAGAAAACACTTTCCTTATTACAAGCAGATGCGCGTTTCTCTGCCTCTGGTCAGACGGATGCATTTCTGACAGTGGTTTTAAAATCAAATTTAGGGCTTTTTAAGACCTCCACAAATCATATTAGTACCGTATAGTTGGGGAAGGGCAAGAGCAACAATAAAATCAACATTTTATGTCTTGATATGAACGGGAAGAGCATGTTCTATCAGATCAGGGGTGGACGATATGGCAAAAATAACACATTTTTTCAAGAAAATCACGATTCACGATTTTATCACGATTCTTTTTTGCATGTTGGTTTTCCTATTTTGTGACTGAGCATTACAGCCAAACTAATGTCCCTATTTTAAAAACAAAACCTTACAAGGTTAAATATTTACATATTAAATAAAATAGAGATAGGCAGACATTTAGGCCAAAGTGGCGAATATAAAAATCTTTGTCATATTTTTTTGTTATTAAAAAATAAGAACAAAGATACACATTACATATTCACAACATAATATCCAAATGAAACAAATATAAAAATAAAACACTACATAGACTTTACTGTATAAATTATACATCGATTCTTAAAGCTACTATTAAAGTTCTCAGTCAAGAGCAGTGAGTGATTTTCTCTGTTTTTTGTTTTAATTACATTTAAAATAAAAAAAATCATTATTTACTCTCTCAACATGTTTTAAACCCGAATAAATTTCTTTCTTCTGCTGATTAAAATATTATTTTATTACTTTTATGAATAAAAGTTATTTTGAAGAATGTGGGTAACCAAACATTGACTTCCATAGTCAACGGGGACCAGCAACTGTTTGGTTAGCAACATTATTCAAAACATCTTATTTTGTGTTCATTCCAAGAAAAAAATTCATTCAGGTTTGGAACAACATTAGAGAGTAAAAAAGGACAGAATTTTCATTTTTGGGTGAACTGTCCCTTTAAGGACAAGCGGCAGCATGTTTACTATTACCCCGGATTTCCACCAACTGCGGAACGGCTGCGTGTCGGCTCCGCTGCGTGTCGGCTCCGTGCTCCGCTGTCCTTCAATACCCACCAGGTCCGGATTTGTTGCGGAACGGCTGCGGCCATGACTAACAGCTGAAGTCAGGAGGACCCACGAGATCTCGCGAATTCACGTATGATCGCGCGATATAAGGGCTGAATTGCTGCGGAGCTCTCCGGCATCCGGCAAAAATAGAAGCTCTGCGTATCTGCTCCGGAGAGCTGCGGATCGTCGGAGTCAGAACGCAGCTGTTCCGCAGTCAATGAAAATACACACATTGACTTTAATGGAAACCTATTGACTCCGCCGCCGTTCCGCAGTTGGTGGAAATTAGGGGTTAGGCTACTGTCACTTTAAGACCTGAACGCTTATTAGACCTGAACGAAAGATATTTCTTCGATATGAGACATTTTAACCCTCCACGATCAGAAATCGTGACATCGCACTCACACACCCCTATATCAGATGCATGTTTGTGTCTATGGGACCTGAAGGAGCGCGAGTACCTTCTCGGGCTCGTGGCGTGAGATGATGTCCTCGGCTCTCTGAGAGAAGAGTTCTGTGGAGTATTGGCCCGTGTAGTTGACGGCCACGTCCTCCCCGTCCCGCAGGTCCAGAGCGCAGCGCGTCACGTTCAGAGGAGCGATCAAAGTACATCTGTGATGAGTGAAATAATCCTCTGAACCCGTGAGGTATCCTGCACACACACACACACACACGAGCAACACAAAGCATCTGTTCCTGGTTCACTGTGACATACATCATTACGCTATTTCTACGTCATTACGCTATTGCTATGTCATTACGCTATTGCTACGTCATTACGCTATTTCTACGTCATTACGCTATTTCTACATCATTACGCTATTGCTACGTCATTACGCTATTGCTACGTCATTACGCTATTTCTACGTCATTACGCTATTTCTACATCATTACGCTATTTCTACATCATTACGCTATTTCTACATCATTACGCTATTGCTACGTCATTATGCTATTGCTACGTCATTACGCTATTTCTACGTCATTAAGCTATTTCTACGTCATTACGCTATTTCTACATCATTACGCTATTTCTACGTCATTACGCTATTTCTACATCGTTGCGCTATTTCTACGTCATTACACTATTGCTACATCATGACGCTATTTCTACGTCATTACGCTATTTCTACATCATTACGCTATTTCTACGTCATTACGCTATTGCTACGTCATTACGCTATTTCTACGTCATTACGCTATTTCTACATCATTACGCTATTTCTACATCATTACGCTATTTCTACATCATTACGCTATTGCTACGTCATTATGCTATTGCTACGTCATTACGCTATTTCTACGTCATTACGCTATTTCTACGTCATTACGCTATTTCTACATCATTACGCTATTTCTACGTCATTACGCTATTTCTACATCGTTGCGCTATTTCTACGTCATTACACTATTGCTACATCATGACGCTATTTCTACGTCATTACGCTATTTCTACATCATTACGCTATTTCTACATCATTACGCTATTTCTACATCATTACACTATTTCTACGTCATTACGCTATTTCTACATCGTTGCGCTATTTCTACGTCATTACACTATTGCTACATCATGACGCTATTGCTACGTCATTACACTATTTCTACATCATTACGCTATTCCTACGTCATTACGTTATTTCTACATCATTATGCTATTTCTATGTCATTATGCTATTGCTACGTCATTGCACATGCGCAGTCCTTTCAGTTTCGGTTTTCAATCCGATCAAGAGTTTATCTCGTAAACATCGTAATGTCATTGGGATCGAGCTCAAGCGGATCGATTAAGGCGTTTACATGAAGGCTTTTCAGCGCGATTGAGTCGTCAATCCCATCACTAACGGATGATTTGGTTGCATGTAAACGCAGCCACTCAGTGACTGGGATCCTACCGAAGAAGGTCTGGAAGCCTCGACGGGTGGGCAGACAGTCCTTCCGGAACATTCCCAGATGCCACTTTCCCACCATGTGTGTGGCGTAGCCGGCGTCCAGCAGGAGCTCGGGAAGAAGCTTCTCGTCCAGAGGAACACAGTAGGGCTGACAGGGCCAGATGATCTGGTGCTGTAGACCCGTGCGGATCTGGACACAACACACACACACATGCCACATTTACCACGGTATTCCTGAAAAATATCCATATTTATAACTTTATAAACTATAATCACTGACTTCCAGTAACGGCCGTACGTGAGTCAAGTTCCTGCGAAATAGTGACCTCTGACCCCACGCATGACCTCTGACCTGAAGCATGGCCTCTGACCCGGACACATGACCCGACGCATGACCTCTGACCCGGACGCATGACACATTGATGAACGCGGAAGCGCAGAGGATTGAGCAAAACAAAACACCAGTCACCAATTACAAGTTTAAAACGAGGATTTTTAAAGAGAAATGTGGGAGGAGCTTGAGTTTGATGTTTGAACCGCGAGAGGCGTCGACTCTCACCTGAGCTAATGATACTCCTACATCATACGTCATGTGTCGGGTCAGAGGTCATGCGTGGGGTCAGAGGTCACTCTTCCACCGGAACTCGACTCGCGTACGGCCAGTGGAAGCCAGTGATTATAGTTTAAATGTAAGTTATAAATGTGGATATTTTTCTTCACTTCATAAGACATTTATTAACCCCTGGAGGCGCCGCGTATGGATTACTTTTATGATGGATTGATTTTTTGGGGGGGCTTTAAGATCTCAGGCACTATTCACTGCCATTATAAAGCTTGGAAGAGCAGGCTATTTTTGAATACAACTCTGACTGTGTTTGACTGAAAGAAGGAAGTAATTTGCACTTGCAATCGAATAAATCATGGGATAATATTCATGTTTGGGTGAACTCTTCCTTTAAACAGTTTCATGATCTAGGCTACATATATTATATGCTACACTGAAAAATGAAATGCATTAATAAAAACTATACAGTTGTATAAACTTGACTCCATTTGAACTCTACTTCCTTAAATTCAAATTCAGGAAATGCATTCTTGTTTTTTTCTTGTTTTTTTAAATAATTCTTTGTCGGTCGAGTTCTGAACTCTGACAGCAACACCACAACACTTTCTCAGAGCATATGATGGCATAATGGGTTAGTTCTGAATGAATGATGGATCAGTGACCTGGTATCGGCCAGTCATCAGCTGGTTTCGGGATGGAGTGCACAGCGGCTGAACATAGTAATTCTCCAGCCGAACCCCCTGACCCGACAGCCGGTCCAGATGAGGAGTTCTGATCTCAGAACCGTGATATCCCACATCATTCCAGCCGAAATCATCCGCCAGAATAAAGACGATA
>JAJAQA010000017.1:34790774-34798274 GCA_021464565.1 Rutilus rutilus
TTCTAAACTCAGGGGTGCAGAGAGGAAGTGGCGCAAATCGAAAGATCCTACTGACCTTGGTCTTTATCAATCCCTCCTCTCTTCCTTCTCTGCTAATATCTCTACTGCTAAAATGACTTACTATCACAACAAAATGAACAATTCTTCAGACTCTCGCATGCTTTTCAAAACCTTCTCCTCTCTTCTCAACCCTCCTCCTCCTCCTCCTTCATCAACACTAACAGCTGACGATTTTGCTACATTCTTTATAAATAAAACAACCACCATCAGCAGCCAATTTACCAAACCACAAACTGACACACACATTTCACCAGCTAACACACATTCTACGCTCCTTCTCTCCACTCTCAGAGGCAGAAGTCTCCAAACTCTTCCTTTCCAATCACCTACTACCTGTCCGCTTGATCCTATTCCCACTAATCTACTTCAGGCCATTTCTTCCTCAGTTGTACCCGCACTCACACACATCATCAACACCTCTCTTCACACTGGTACCTTTCCCACAGCAGTTAAGAGGCTCGGGTAACCCCACTGCTTAAGAAACCCACTCTACATCCAGCACATCTGGAGAATTACAGACCGGTGTCTCTCCTTCCATTCGTCGTGAAAACACTTGAACGAGTTGTTTTCAACCAGATCTCTTCCTTCCTTACACAGAACAACCTCCTGGATAACAACCAGTCTGGTTTCAAAAGCGGACACTCAACTGAGACGGCCCTGCTCTCGGTTACTGAAGCTCTGAGACTCGAGCAGCCTCCCAATCCTCAGTTCTCATCCTGCTGGATCTGCTGCCTTTGACACAGTTAACCACCAGATCCGCCTGTCAATCCTAAAGATGAAGGGCATCTCGGGAACCGCACTCCAATGGTTCGAGTCTTCCCTCTCAGGTAGGTCCTTTAGGGTGTCGTGGAGAGGTGTGGTGTCTAAGACCCAACATCTAGCTACTGGAGTGCCTCAGGGCTCAGTGCTTGGACCGCTTCTCTTCTCCATCTACATGACATCACTAGGATCTGTGATTCAGAAACATGTTTTTTCCTATCACTGCTACGCTGGTGACACACAACTCTACCTCTCATTCCAGCCTGACGATCCGACGGGAGCTGCTCGTATCTCAGCCTGCCTGACAGACATTTCTGGCTGGATGAAGGACCACCACCTTCAACTAAACCTTGCGAAGACAGAGCTACTCGTGGTCCCGGCCAACCCAAAATCACCCGGCCTTCATCACAACCATTCAGCTAGACTCGTCATCCATAAATTCATCAAGGTCAGCCAGGAACCTTGGAGTGGTAATTGATGATCAATTGAACTTCACAGAGCACATTTCTAGAACTGCCTGGTCATGTAGATTTGCCTTGTACAACATTAGGAGGATCAGGCCCTTCTTATCAGAACATGCTACACAACTCCTTGTCCAAGCGCTAGTTCTATCCAGACTGGACTATTGTAGCGCTCTCCTGGCTGGTCTTCCAGCTTGCACGGTCATACCTCTGCAACTGATCCAGATGCCGCAGCCAGAGTGGTCTTTATCGAGCCGAAAAGGGCACACGTCACTCCTCTCCTCACAAAACTGCACTGGTTGCCAGTTGCCACTCGCATCAAATTCAAGTCACTGACGTTTGCCTACAGAACAACCACTGGTTCTGCTCCCTTTTACTTAAACTCATTACTTCGGACTTATGTGCCATCCAGAAACTTGCGCTCTGCAAGCGAACGACGTCTTGTGGTGCATCATCTCAAAGAGGCACAAAATCTCTTTCTCTGACCTTTAGCATGACTGTTCCCTGCTGGAGGAATGATCTAACTCAACCAGAGCGGCTGAGTCCATAGCCACTTTCAAGAAACGGCTGAAGACTCTTCTTTTTCGACAGCACTTGATCCAGTAATAATAACTTTCTCTTCTATTCTATTCTGTTCTATTTAAAAAAAATTTTTTTTTTACATTTACTGCGTTAGATTAAACTGAGAAGGGTCATAGCACTTGCATATTGTTGTCCTACTGTTAGTTTCACTGCTTCTATTGCTCTCATTTCTCACTCTTTGGATAAAAGCGTCTGCTAAATGAATAAATGTAAATGTGTGTGTTTGAGTGAGTGAGTGAGTGAGTGTGTGTGTGTGTGTGTGTGTGTGTGTGTGTGTGTGTGTGTGTGTGTGTGTGTGTGTGTGTGTGTGTGTGTGTGTGTGAGCAGGACCTCGGCTCCCCAGGCTCTGAAGCCCTTCTCCAGTCTCAGTGAGTTCATGGCGTATGTGCCGAAGTTATCGATGTCCTCGTCGTGTCCCGCTTCCATTAGCGCCTCATACGCAGACCTCATGTTCCTCATGTCCATGTACAGCTCCCAACCCAACTCGCCTACACACACACACACACACACAGTATGAGGACAGCCGCTCATTAGCATAAGTTCTGTCATTCAGCCTGCACTGATCTATGGGATCAATATCCCATCAAAAGTATTGCGGTCACGGATCAAAATATAATAAGCATGAATAAAAACTTTTAAAAGCTTTACTAAAAGTCGTGTTTATCAAACTGTCGTGTTCCCCTGTCCGAGTGAACATCAGTCGCATGAGTCGCACTGGAGTGACGTCAACTCTTCCATTGATCGGCTAGAGGAGGAGCTGTCAATCTAGAACTAATTATGAAAATGAATTAGAGCTAAACAATGGTGATGCTTAAGCCCGCCCTAATTTACATAAAACTCTAATGGCAACATGTGGAAAAGCAAGCGCAGAACGTGGAAAGAAGAGCGAAGAGAAAAACAGCACAAGGAACAAAAGAGTAAAATATGAGCAGAAAATACAGAGCAATAAAACCAAGGAAACCGTAATTTTTAAGAAAACATAAACACATGTTTCAGTTTTGTGCAATATCATTTTTAATGCGTTTAAAGTTTTTATTCATGCTTGTTATATTTTGATCCGTGACCGCGATGTTTGCTATTCTGATAATTTTGCATTCGTTTTTTCAGTTTGCGATATATTTGAACATGTGTTTTTAACTTTTTGATTCACGCTTATTATATTTTGATCCGCGACCGCAACACCGGGATATCCCACACTGATCACCTGTGTATGAGATCCGCATGGCTCGCACGGGAACGCCGGCCAGCTGAATGGATCTGCACTGCAGGAATCTGAAAGCCGCATCACTCATGTCTTCATCGGTCAGTTTCTGAAGAACCGTTCGTGACTTCGGCCCGGCGACGCCCAGAACACCGATCTCATCCGTCACGTTACACACACTCACGCGATAATCACCATCACACACCTCGCGCTCGATCCATCTGAAGAGAGAGAAACCTCAATAAACTCAGCCCAACTTGTACTAAACTCATGGCCATGATATTATAGAGTCTCTGGAAAGGCGTTTCGATGTGGTTTCTATGGTGTTATGAGTGTTTTTAGGCAGTTGCGAGTATTTTTTTCAGCAGGTGAAAATGGTACATCAGATCTAGTAAAGTAGAAGCACAACACACTCTCCTCAACAACACACATGATGTGAGGAATTATTCAAAGACACACACTCAACCCTAAGACTCACTGAAGGTCTCGTCATTAGTAGCTCTAGTGTAAGTGAGGATTAATTAAGTAAGGTCAATTCACTTTCATCCAGAAGGGGGCGCTGAGTGTGTATGTGTCAGTGGGGAGGTGAGTGCGCTGCTTTCTGATTGGATGAGACGAGGGGCAGAAACCAGACAGCTGTTACTGACTGACACACACACACACACACATTTTTCTTTTAGATATTCTCACTTTACACACACTGGCTCCCTTCAGCTCTCAGACAGTAGTAAATGTTACTGATGTGTGTGTGTGTGTGTGGGTGTGTGTGAGTGTGAGTGTGAGTGTGTGTGTGTGTGTGTGTGTGTCTGTGTGTGTGTGTGTGATTGCTCGCACCGCAGATCGTGAAGCTCGGACCCGGAGCCTGTGATGAGCAGAAACTCTCCAGGTGCAGTCTGGGTAACCGTGACCTCAGCGTAGACACGCCCCCGCGGGGTCAGCATGTGACTGATGTTGGTTTGGCCCACCTGAGAATCAAACACCATCATCATTCAGTCTGACTCCTGTTGCTGTCGGTTACAGGTGTTTGTACTGGTCAGAGACACTCATGAAGTGATTCTCCGTCCAGATCATCAGACACGATCTTTAACTAAAAAACTTTACATGTAAAAAAACATGTACACTGTGTTTTCGGCTGTTTCTATACAGTTATTAGGGTGTTTTGAGTGTTTTAGGCTGTTGCTATGCAGTTGCTAGGGTGTGATGAGTGTTTTAGGCTGTTGCTATGCAGTTGCTAGGGTGTTCTAAGTGTTTTAGGCTGTGTCTATTTAGTTATTAGGGTGTTCTGAGTGTTTTACACTGTTGCTATGCAGTTTCTATGGTGTTCTGAGTGTTTTAGTTTGTTGAGTGTTTTAGGCTGTTTCTATGCAGTTGCTAAAGTGTTCTGACTGTTTTAGGATGTTACTATGCAGTTGCTAGGGTGTTCTGAGTGCTTTAGGCCATTGCTATGCAGTTAGGCTGTTACTATGCAGTTATTTGGGTGTTCTGAGTGTTTTAGGCTGTTGTTAAACAGGTTATATGATGTTTTAGGTTGTTTCTATGCAGTTGCCAGGATGTTCTGAGTGTTTTAGGCTGTTGCTATGCGGTTATTGGGGTGTTCTGAGTATTTTCGGTGGTTACTATGCCATTGCTAGGGTGTTCTGAGTGTTTTAGGCTGTTGCTCAGCAGTTTTCTTCTCTCTCTCTCTCACCTTTGGCAGTGTGTTGGCAAACAGCCGGTCGAGCAGCCGGTGTGAATCTTCTCCTTTCACCATGAACTTCCCGAAGGGTGAAAGGTCAATCACACCCACTCCCTCCATCACCAGTTTACACTCCCGTCCGACTGGCCCGAACCAGTTCGTCCTTCTGAAACTGGGTCTGCATCACAGGACCAGAGAGAGACAGTCACTCACACCTTACGTCAACAAGTTCAGGGTTTTTTATTTGCCATTGTGAGCAGAAGAGACTCTTTCAAAAACATTAAACGTTTGAACGCTAGTGTTAATATATAATTTAGACTATATAGTCAGATCCGCTCACTTGTATCCGATGTCGTCTCCAGGTTTGTAGAAGTAGTGTGGCTGTTCCCAGCCTGCATGGAAACCCATGGAGCATTTGTCCTTCAGCAGCTCATAGACGCCACTGACCCGGCTAGTGGGCCGACCCGCGAAACGCTCCTCTTTCGGGAAGCCCACTGAAACCAGTCACACACACAGATCATTATTTCAGCATCGCACTCCTCTTTAAGGCTGTTTCTATACAGTTATTAGGGTGTTCTGAGTGTTTTAGGCTGTTTCTATGCGGTTGCTTGGATGTTCTGAGTGTTTTAGGCTGTTTCTATGCGGTTGCTAAGGTGTTCTGAGAGTTTTAATCTGTTTCTATGCGGTTGCTAGGGTGTTCTGAGTGTTTTAGGCTGTTTCTATACAGTTATTAGTGTGTTCTGAGTGTTTTAGGCTGTTTCTATGCAGTTGCTAGGGTGTTCTGAGTGTTTTTAGGCAGTTGCTATACGGTTGCTTGCATGTTCTGAGGGTTTTAGGCTGTTGCTATACGGTTGCTAGGGTGTTCTGAGAGTTTTAGTCTGTTTCTATACGGTTGCTTGGATGTTCTGAGGGTTTTAGGCTGTTTCTATGCGGTTGCTAGGCTAGGATGTTCTGAGTGTTTTAGGCTGTTTCTATGCAGTTGCTAAGGTGTTCTGAGAGTTTTAGTCTGTTTCTATGCGGTTGCTAGGGTGTTCTGAGTGTTTTAGGCTGTTTCTATACAGTTATTAGTGTGTTCTGAGTGTTTTAGGCTGTTTCTATGCGGTTGCTAGGGTGTTCTGAGTGTTTTTAGGCAGTTGCTATACGGTTGCTTGGATGTTCTGAGGGTTTTAGGCTGTTGCTATACGGTTGCTAGGGTGTTCTGAGTGTTTTAGGCTGTTTCTATATGGTTGCTAGGGTGTTCTGAGTGTTTTAGTCTGTTTCTATGCTGTTGCTAGGGTGTTCTGAGTGTTTTAGGCTGTTTCTATACAGTTATTAGTGTGTTCTGAGTGTTTTAGGCTGTTTCTATGCGGTTGCTAGGGTGTTCTGAGTGTTTTTAGGCAGTTGCTATACGGTTGCTTGGATGTTCTGAGGGTTTAAGGCTGTTGCTATATGGTTGCTAGGGTGTTCTGAGTGTTTTAGGCTGTTTCTATATGGTTGCTTGGATGTTCTGAGGGTTTTAGGCTGTTTCTATACAGTTATTAGTGTGTTCTGAGTGTTTTAGGCTGTTTCTATGCGGTTGCTAGGGTGTTCTGAGTGTTTTTAGGCAGTTGCTATTCGGTTGCTTGGATGTTCTGAGGGTTTAAGGCTGTTGCTATATGGTTGCTAGGGTGTTCTGAGTGTTTTAGGCTGTTTCTATACAGTTATTAGGGTGTTCTGAGTGTTTTAGGCTGTTTCTATGCTGTTGCTAGGGTGTTCTGAGTGTTTTAGGCTGTTGCTATACCGTTGCTAGGGTGTTCTGAGTGTTTTAGGCTGTTTCTATACAGTTATTAGGGTGTTCTGAGGGTTTCCCACTGAAACCAGTCACACACAGATCATCGTTCCAGCATCATTCTAGCAAACACGCCTCTTCCTGTCACGTGACTCACCCACGTTGTTGAAGCCGTAGGACTCCCTGGCTTTGGCGCACACGTACGGTACGGTGGTCCAGTTGCCGTAGCGATTGGGGTCACACTCGATGAGGTCATACGGGGGTTCACCGCTCATGATCCAGTCGCTGAGGAACTTCCCCACTCCTCCTGAGTGAATGATGCCGTACCTGTCAATCACACCTCACATATGTCAGTCATCACAGTCGTTATGATTCTGTGATGTTTGTCAGATGTGGTGCTGACCCGAAGCCGATGGCGGTCCAGTAGTTGCGGGCTCCCTGGTGCGGCCCGATCATGGGCAGCAGGTCCGGTGTGTATGTGATCGGCCCGGACACGATGTTGATGATGTCAGCGTTCTTCAGAACTGGCACCATCTCCATGGCCATTTCCACATGATCCATTATCCGGTCCAGATCCGACTCGAACAACTCCTTACCGAAACCTTCAACACACACACACACACACACTTAATTGATGTACAACTGTGCTTTGTTTTCCATTTTTTTACTGGAAAACAAAGATAATGATTTATGAAGACAATAGAATAGAATAGACCACAATAAAAAATTTGAACAGAATATCTTAGAACAGAATAAAAAAATAGAATAGAATAAAACAGAATATATTAGAACAAAAAAGGATACAACAGAATAGAACAGAACGGAATCGAATAGAACAAAACAGAATATTTAAGATGTACAATGCACGACTGCGCTGTGATTGGACGTTGCTATGGTGTACGACTGCACTGTGATTGGATGCTGCTATGGTGTACAACTGCACTGTGATTGGATGCTGCTATGGTGTACGACTGCGCTGTGATTGGACGTTGCTATGGTGTACGACTGCGCTGTG
>JAJAQA010000017.1:34805774-34813274 GCA_021464565.1 Rutilus rutilus
GTGAGTCCCGCCTGTGGATGATGACATCATCAGCATCCTGTCATACAGACACTAGCACACTAACTAGTGGACCACATAAACACTAACTAGTAGCAATAACTAGTAGTGGGCATGCAAACTAACTAGCACAATAACTAGTAGTGGGCGTGCAAAAAAAACTAGCAAAATAACTAGAAGTGTGCGTGCAAACTAACTAGCACAATAACTAGTAGTGTGCATGCACGCTAACTAGCACAATAACGAGTAGTGGGCGTGCAAACTAACTTCCACAATAACTAGTAGTGTGCGTGCAAACTAACTACCACAATAACTAGTAGTGTGCGTGCACACTAACTTCCACAATAACTAGTTGGGCGTGCAAACTAACTAGCACAATAACTAGTAGTGGGCATGCAAACTCACTACCACAATAACTAGTAATAGGCGTGCAAACTAACTAGCATAATAACGAGTAGTGGGCGTGCAAACTAACTTCCACAATAACTCGTAATGGGCGTGCAAACTAACTAGCACAATAACGAGTAGTGGGCGTGCAAACTAACTAGCACAATAACTAGTAATGGGCGTGCAAACTAACTAGTAATGGGCGACTGGGCGTGCAAACTAACTAGCACAATAACTAGTAGTGGGCGTGCAAACTAACTTCCACAATAACTAGTAATGGGCGTGCAAACTAACTAGTAATGGGCGTGCAAACTAACTAGTAATGGGCGTGCAAACTAACTAGCACAATAACTAGTAGTGGGCGTGCAAACTAACAAGCACAATAACGAGTAGTGGGCGTGCAAACTAACTACCACAATAACTAGTAATGGGCGTGCAAACTAACTTCCACAATAACTAGTAGTGTGCGTGGGCGTGCAAACTAACTACCACAATAACTAGTAGTGGGCGTGCAAACTAACTAGCACAATAACAAGTAGTGGGCGTGCAAACTAACTACCACAATAACGAGTAGTGGGCGTGCAAACTAACTACCACAATAACTAGTAGTGGGCGTGCACACTAACTTCCACAATAACTAGTAGTGGGCGTGCACACTAACTTCCACAATAACTAGTAGTGGGCGTGCACACTAACTTCCACAATAACTAGTAATGGGCGTGCACACTAACTAGCACAATAACGAGTAGTGGGCGTGCAAACTAACTACCACAATAACTAGTAGTGTGCGTGCAAAAAAAACTAGCACAATAACTAGTAGTGGACGTGCACACTAACTTCCACAATAACTAAGTAGTGTGCGTGCACACTAACTTCCACAATAACTAGTAGTGTGCGTGCACACTAACTTCCACAATAACTAGTAGTGTGCGTGCAAAATAAACTAGCAAAATAACTAGTAGTGGGCATGCACACTAACTTCCACAATAACTAGTAGTGTGCGTGCAAACTAACTTCCACAATAACTAGTAGTGGGCGTGCACACTAACTTCCACAATAACTAGTAATGGGCGTGCAAACTAACTAGCACAATAACGAGTAGTGGGCGTGCAAACTAACTACCACAATAACTAGTAGTGGGCGTGCACACTAACTTCCACAATAACAAGTAATGGGCGTGCACACTAACTTCCACAATAACTAGTAGTGGGCGTGCACACTAACTTCCACAATAACTAGTAATGAGCATGCACACTAACTAGCACAATAACGAGTAGTGGGCGTGCAAACTAACTACCACAATAACTAGTAGTGTGCGTGCAAAAAAAACTAGCACAATAACTAGTAGTGGACGTGCACACTAACTTCCACAATAACTAAGTAGTGTGCGTGCACACTAACTTCCACAATAACTAGTAGTGTGCATGCAAAATAAACTAGCAAAATAACTAGTAGTGGGCATGCACACTAACTTCCACAATAACTAGTAGTGTGCGTGCAAACTAACTTCCACAATAACTAGTAGTGGGGGTGCACACTAACTTCCACAATAACTAGTAGTGGGCATGCACACTAACTTCCACAATAACTAGTAGTGGACGTGCACACTAACTTCCACAATAACTAGTAGTGTGCGTGCACACTAACTTCCACAATAACTAGTAGTGTGCGTGCACACTAACTTCCACAATAACTAGTAGTGGACGTGCACACTAACTTCCACAATAACTAGTAGTGGACGTGCAAACTAACTTCCACAATAACTAGTAGTGTGCGTGCACACTAACTTCCACAATAACTAGTAGTGTGCGTGCAAAAAAACTAGCAAAATAACTAGTAGTGTGCGTGCAAACTAACTTCCACAATAACTAGTAGTGTGCGTGCAAACTAACTTCCACAATAACTAGTAGTGTGCATGCACATTAACTTCCACAATAACTAGTAGTGTGCGTGCAAAAAAACCTAGCAAAATAACTAGTAGTGTGCGTGCAAACTAACTTCCACAATAACTAGTAATGGGCGTGCAAACTAACTAGCACACTAACTAGTAGTGGGCGTGCAAACTAACTTCCACAATAACTAGTAATGGGCGTGCAAACTAACTAGCACACTAACTAGTAGTGCACATGTACACTAACTAACACAATAAATAGTAATGGGCATGCAAACTAACTAGCACACTAACTAGTACTGCACATGCACACTAACTTTGATACAACTGGCCGCTGTGTATTCATGTGTGTTTCCTAAATAATACATAAAATGTAGATTTTTCTGCAGCACTTTCGATGTGTCGTGGAATCTGACCCTTGACCCCTGACCCTGAGCGTACCGCATGCCACGTGGATCCGGCCGTCAGCTCGGACTTCTCCAGCAGAACCACATCCTTCTGTCCGGCTTTGGCCAGATGATACGCCAGACTGACCCCGACACACCCTCCACCGATGACCACCGTCTCTGCACTGTCCTTCACACACTTCCTCAACGCACCATCTCTGAGGACACAAACACTAGTTACACTCACTCACACACTCACTCACATACACACACACTCAAAGGAGTTGCTAATCACTGGACACACAGACTCACACACACACACACATGCCCACACTCATACACACACTAACACACAAATACATATACCCACACTCACACTCACACACCCACACATAAAGAAACACACATTCACACACTCACTAACTCACACACACACATACACATACAAAAACATAAACACACACACACACACACACACAGAGAGAAACACACACACTCACACTTACATGCAGAAACATACAATCAAATTCACACTCTCTCTCTCACACACACACATATATATAACAGGTGACAGTTCAGATACTTTATGATCAGAGATTAGACTGAATCAGTCACACACATGACATATGCAAAAACATTAGAATACAGAATTGTCTGCTAAAATAAACTTGATAAACAATTTAAACCAACACAATCAATAAAATACTCAAATCTGTCAAATAACTAATATTTTCTCAGATATATCTAACTAATATTTCCTCAGATGTGTCTAACTCATACTTCCTCAGCGCTGTCAGATATGACAGTGATATTTTCTCAGATATATATGTGTATATTTCTCACCCGTCATCTGTCGCGAGACTCCGCGCGGGAACGCGCAGTGTGTGTCTCCTGAAGTCTCGCCTCATAAGAGCGTTAAATGCGTTTAAAACACGCGACATGTTGTGTTCTGGGTCCGAATGAAGTTGTGATGAGTTTCGTCTTGAGTTCAGCTCTGAGTTTCCAAACAAACGGCCACGCAGAAACACGCACGAGCAGCGCGCGCCCGCCTGTCAGACACGCGTCAGACGCGCGGCGAGAATAACAGCCTATGAGGAGATTCCTATTTATTATATTTCATAAATTACCAACATGAGAAAACACTGAATACTAATAGTAAAACAGAATGATTGTTTTCGATGTTTTTCTTTTCTCTCCTAGTCCTACACGCATGTGTGTATGTGTGTGTGTGTGTGTGTGTGTGGTGCGCGCGCAACCAGCATGAATTAGCTATGTATACAGTGATGACCTACAATAATCTATCTTTCATAAACAGAGTCTGAGTGAATGAACAATCTGCTACACAAACAAAGATTGCGGAAGCCTTGACTGTGTGTGTGTGTGAGTATGTGTGTAGACCCTCCTCCTCCTTCATCAACCCTAACAGCTGACAATTTTGCCACATTCTTCATAAATAAAACAACCACCATCAGCAGCCACTTTACCAAACCACAAACTGACACACACATCTTACCAGCTAACACACATTCTACGCTCCTTCTCTCCACTCTCAGAGGCAGAAGTATCCAAACTCCTACTTTCCAATCACCTACTACCTGTCCGCTTGATCCTATTCCCACTAATCTACTTCAGGCCATTTCTTCCTCAGTTGTACCCGCACTCACACACATCATCAACACCTCTCTTCACACTGGTACCTTTCCCACAGCAGTTAAGAGGCTCGTGTAACCCCACTGCTTCAGAAACCCACTCTACATCCAGCACATCTGGAGAATTACAGACCGGTGTCTCTCCTTCCATTCGTCGTGAAAACACTTGAACGAGTTGTTTTCAACCAGATCTCTTCCTTCCTTACACAGAACAACCTCCTGGATAACAACCAGTCTGGTTTCAAAAGTGGACACTCAACTGAGACGGCCCTGCTCTCGGTTACTGAAGCTCTGAGACTCGAGCAGCCTCCCAATCCTCAGTTCTCATCCTGCTGGATCTGCTGCCTTTGACACAGTTAACCACCAGATCCCCCTGTCAATCCTAAAGATGAAGGGCATCTCGGGAACCGCACTCCAATGGTTTGAGTCTTCCCTCTCAGGTAGGTCCTTTAGGGTGTCGTGGAGAGGTGTGGTGTCTAAGACCCAACATCTAGCTACTGGAGTGCCTCAGGGCTCAGTGCTGGGACCACTTCTCTTCTCCATCTACATGACATCACTAGGATCTGTGATTCAGAAACATGTTTTTTTCCATCACTGCTATCATCTAGATACTGGAGTGCCTCAGGGCAAAATAATATTTTAAAATGTATACGATGTTTAATAGGGAGCCAGTGCAGTGTTGACAGAACCGGGCTAATATGGTCATACTTAGTATAGATCCAAGATGGCGGCGCGAGTACATCGCGAGGCTCGCGGTCTCTCCAGATTCTGTAATTTAGCAGTATTTTTCTTGCTCATTTCGGGTCTGTTCGTCCAGAACAGTTGTGCCTTCACATCGTACACCCAAGGTGAGCTTTTGGATATTGGTTTGCGAATTTCCGACAGTTTTATGGACAACCTTCGACTCCTTCCTGAGATCGCCAGATCACCCGAGGCTATGCACTCTGCCCGGCCGGGCGGAAGTGCTCGCAGGCGCCGGCGAGATCGTAAACAAAGGCGGGGGAAGCGCGGAGGACTAAGAGCTAAGCTAAAGCTAACACCACACCGGCTCTCTTTACCCAGCATTTTCCTTGCCAATGTACGGTCGCTGTTGAACAAAATGGAGGAGATTCGACTCAACATCACATACAGCAAGAGACTTTTGAACTGTAATGTTCTAATTTTCACGGAAACATGGTTAAACAGCGGAATACCGGACAACGCTATTGAGCTAGCGGGACGCCATACATTCCGGGCGGATAGAACATTACATGGCTCCGGTAAGACCAGAGGTGGTGGATTGTGCATTTACATTAACAAAGCTTGGTGCACAAACTCTGCTATTGTTGGGAGACATTGTTCAGCTAACCTTGAGTTTCTCATGGTTAAATGTAGACCGTTTTATCTACCGCGGGAGTTCACTTCCACTATTATAACTGCAGCCTATATTCCCCCGGATGCTGATGCCAAGTTTGCTATGAAAGAACTTCACGCAGCCATCAGTAAACAACAGACCGTTCACCCGGAAGCTGCGTTTATTGTTGCGGGTGATTTTAATCATTCAAACTTAAAGTCAGTGCTACCGAAATTTCACCAGCATGTTTCCTGTCACACCAGAGGAAACAAAACCTTAGACCATGTTTACACAAACATGGCTGAAGCTTACGTCGCGACACCCCTCCCCCACTTGGGACAGTCAGATCACCTTTCTTTGTTCCTCACCCCCAAATATGCACCTCTGATCAATCGCGTGAAGCCATCAGTGAAGACCATCAAGGTGTGGCCTGCGGGGGCAGATTTCTCACTCCAGGAAAGGTTTCTACACACAGACTGGAGTATGTTTGCTTCTCAAGCCACCAGTGGCTCTCACACGGACATTGACTGCTACACCTCCTCTGTACTGGATTATATTAATACCACCATTGACAGTGTTACAACCCAGAAGCAGATCACCACATACCCAAATCAGAAGCCATGGATGAACAGGGAAGTGCGACTCCTATTGAAGACACGCAATACTGCCTTCAGATCAGGAGATGCACAAGCCTATAGCACATCCAGAGCAAATCTGAAAAGGGGCATCAAAGAGGCCAAGCACTGCTACAAGCTTAAGATAGAGGGACACTTTTCCAACGCTGACCCTCGGCGCATGTGGCAGGGCATTCAGGCCATCAGTGACTACAAACCCTCTCACTCCACCCCCGCAGCCACTGATGTCAACTTCCTGAACGAGCTAAATGACTTTTATGCTCGCTTTGAAAGAGACAACAGAGAAACTGCCACCAAGCTCAAATCCTCAGCTGACCACCCACCGATCACACTCTCCTCCACAGATGTCTGCAATGCACTGAGCAGGATCAGCGCGCACAAGGCTGCTGGACCAGACAACATCCCTGGACGCGTACTCAGGGCATGTGCGGAGCAGCTCGCTGGGGTTTTTACAGACATTTTCAACCTGTCTCTTGCCCAAGCAACTGTACCAACATGCTTTAAATGCACTTCCATTGTGCCAGTGCCAAAACACTCCAGCCCGAAGTGCCTTAATGACTACCGCCCTGTAGCACTCACACCCATCGTAATGAAGTGCTTTGAGCGGCTGGTCCTGGCACACCTAAAAGACTCTCTACCATCCACATTGGACTCACACCAGTTTGCCTACCGTAGCAATAGGAGCACAGAGGATGCAGTCTCCATGGCACTGCACTCTGTGCTCACACATCTGGACAATAAGAACACTTATGCACGCATGCTGTTTGTTGACTTCAGCTCAGCATTCAACACTGTCATCCCAACTAAGTTAATAGCCAAACTTGGAGACCTGGGCTTCAACACCTCCATGTGCAACTGGATTTTGGACTTCTTGACCAACAGACCCCAGAATGTTCGATCAGGCTCCAACTGCTCCACATCCATCACACTCAACACTGGTGTACCACAGGGCTGTGTGCTAAGCCCGTTCCTCTACTCCCTCTTCACCTCCGACTGCAAGCCTGTGTACGGATCTAATTCCATCGTCAAGTTTGCGGACGACACTACGGTGATTGGTCTCATCAGCAACAACGATGAGACTGCCTATAGGGAGGAGATCAAGCACCTGGCCACATGGTGCACCGAAAATAACCAGCTCCTCAACACCACCAAAACGAAGGAGCTCATCGTGGACTTCAGGAAAGTGTCAAGAGGCACACACGACACCATCCACATCAATGGA
>JAJAQA010000017.1:34825774-34828274 GCA_021464565.1 Rutilus rutilus
TCCAGTGTAAATATATCCGCTGTGCATATGTTGCACTGACTTGTTTGGTGAAAAACAGCAATAACAGCGTGTGTGTGTGTGTCTGCAAATATTTCTGTGCATGTGAACAATCTGAAGAATTTTCTACAGTCTGAACTATTTTAGTATTATGGCGAAGCACACTGAAGATGCCAGTGCTCTTCATTATGCCCAGCAGTGTGTAGTTGGTCAGACACAAATCTGCAAATATGACTGAAGTGTGTGCCATTTTCGTGCAAAAGTTTGATTTTGATAATCCTATGTAGTTCTGGTTGCAGACAGTGCTTCATTTTGCAGGATATATGAGGTGTTTTGCAGTTTGGGTGTGTGGTTGTGTGAATTGTGTCAAGTATTTTGATAAAACCAGCCTAGTTTGCAAAATTGTGTGTTAGCAATTGGAAAAAACTGTAATAAAGTTGATAATTACCCAATAACGCTTGAGTGGCGCCATCTGGTGGACAGAAGCTCTCACTGCTGTCAGAAACACCAATGGAGAAAGAAACTACGGAAGCCCATTTCCGTTACACGAGAAACATCATCATCCTGTGGAAAATCATAATTATGAAATAAAAAGACTATGTCTAAGTTATGAAACTAAGTTCATAACTAAGTTATGAAACTCTACGTCGAAATTATGCCTTAAAAAGTTGAAATTATGACAAAAAGTGTAGACATAGAGATAGTATAATGTCATAATGTCGACTTTTTGTTAAAATTTCGACTTTAAATCTCACAGTTACGACTTGGTATGTCATCCACTTTTAATCTCATATTGACTTTTAATGTCATAATTTCTAAATAATGTCATGAATTGAGTCATAATTAAGATTTACCAATAAAGCATGATTTGTTTTTCTTGTGTAGCAAAAAAGGACTTCCATAGTAGTAATCACACGTTACATGATGAATTATTCATGTGTGTAACTGGTCACATGACACGACTTGCACACGTCATGAATTATTAATCAGAGAGAGGGAGAGACAAACACACACACACACACACACACTTTTTTTTAAAAGTTGATTGATTGTTCTTATTTTTTTTAATGACATGTATGTTGATTCACTGTAAACATTAGAAAATGCTTTGGCAAGGACAAGTAATAAAGGACATTTTGAGTTGTATCGAGAGATAACATCGCATGTATCTTCACATTAGAGAACAAACTCTACATCTAAAGCTTATCTTATGTTTTAATCCAGACAAAGAAACCACAGCACGACCGACAAAAACATTTGAGCCACGACGACCAGCGTGCGTCTCCTGCGCGTCTGATTGCGTCATCACGCAGCGTGCGTGTCCCACGTGCAGATGTTTACGTCCTCCTCTCGGTGACGTCAGAGCCCAGTCGTCGTCGGATGAGAAACATTCGCGATGTTAAAGATGCGGATTAGCGCACAAAAGGCCTCGCAGGCGGCAGGGGACGCGACGCGCGCAGGTGTGCCGCGCGAACGACGCGCGCGTTAACGGACGACAAAAACTGAGGGGACATTTTTCTCATTCGCGGATGGTTTAGTGTGTTTCTCCGCGTCCGTTATTCTGGCCTTTCTTCTCCTCAGGCTCACTCAGTTCCGCTCGGTTCGGGCTTTTCTTTGTTTACTCTGATGTCATTCGCGATGGAGGACGCGCTGGAGTCCGGATGGGTTTCGGTCAAACCCAATGTTTTCGAGGAGAAGGAGAAGCACAAGTTCGTGTTCATCGTCGCCTGGAACGAGATCGAAGGAAAGTTCGCGGTCACGTGCCACGACAGAACCGTGCAGAAGCGGAGCGCGCTTCTCGAGGGCGCGCTGGACAGACCGGAGAGCCCGGGCCGGGAGCGCGCCCGCGGGCCGGTGGACGCGGAGCTTGACGCGGAGCTCGACGCGCGCGAGGACTTCAGCTGGGCCGGGCTCTTCTCGTTCCAGGACATGCGTTCCGTTCACCTGCAGCTGTGCTCCGTCAACTCGGACCTGGACCCGTGCCTGCCCGCGTTCCCCGAGGAGCAGTCCGTGTGGTCGCTGCTGTTCGGCGCGCCTGAGATGCGCGCGCGCGACACGGACGCGCTGTGCTTCCAGCTGCAGGTGTATCTGGGTCACGCGCTCGACACCTGCGGGTGGAAGATCCTGTCTCAGATTCTGTTCCCGGACAGTGATGATTCCGAGGAGTATTACGAGAGTCTGAGCGAGCTGAGGCACAAGGGCTACGAGGACGCGCTTCAGAGAGCCAAGAAACACCTGCAGCAGGTGAGACGCGCGCGCACGCGAGGGTACCCGGATCCGGTGCACTGTATGATCACACACTAACAAATACTGTCGCACAGCTCGTTATATAAAGTTGTATGTCTAGTAGGGGTGAATGCATGTTGATTTTTTGGGACACTTTTCCCAGTCTTCCCAGTGGTGTCCCAATCAGTTCCCCCTATACAGTAGTCCACATCTGAAGTGGGTCAAACCTGTCATCAAAGTTGTATATGAATATTGAACAATACCCGTTCTTCTCTTA
>JAJAQA010000017.1:34835774-34848274 GCA_021464565.1 Rutilus rutilus
CTGTTGTGTGTGTGTGTGTGTGTGTGTGTGTGTTGCAGAGGTCAGTCAGTGTTTCGTTAGATGATGTTTTGCAGTGTTTTTTGTGCTGATTTCCAGGGGCATTTTTACCTTTATAAGGGCAATTTGAACATGGAATTTTATTAAATGTATGTAAAATTCTTACATTTAATCAATAAATTTAATTAGAGTATAACGTTATCGATCAGTATCAACAGAATCCCTCTTTGCACTGCAGATGTGGCACTGAGATGCATAAACACTGCCGTAAGATTGTTTTTTAAATTGCATATTTAATTATGAATGTTTATTTTTTTGACAAAAAAGGATAAAGAAAATATACCATATGATTACAGATGAAAAAACAACAACAACATATATTCATAATTGCTTCAGTGTTTCGCCGTTGCGGAGAATCTCTATTCATTATTTTTATTCCCAACTGCACGTTTGTTAGGAATGAAATGACTAGAATTTATTCCCAGCTCTACTGTTGAGTCCAGCGCATCATCAGCACTCGGATTCACTTCCATGGTGCTGTCAGTCTGTGAGGGAAACTAAACGCTATTGGCTGTTTGAAAAGGGGGAGGAGCCATTCAATATGTCCCGCCTTAGCTTCCTGTTTCAGTGGAAATGACGTCACCGCATCAGACAGAGCTGCGCGCTCCAGGGCACTTCAGTGGGACTTTAAGGGGTCATTGTTACAGTGTAATTATATATTTTAGTAGCAAGTAATGATAATTAACTACATGTACTTACTATAGGGTTAGGGTAGCATTAGGGTTAGGTTGAGGTTACATGTAATTATGCAAAATTTAGTATGTAAGTAACATGCGTAACAAGGACACTGTAAAATAAAGTACCATTATTAGTTATTATGATTATAGTTATGGTTCTTGGCTACATCACGCAGGGAAAGCGTGCTTGGCCTGTTTATGAGTAGCAAAGTCATGGTGCACGTGGTTACAGCAGTGATGAGGATGTGATCTGACCTGTGTGTGTGTGTGTGTGTGTGTGTGTGTCAGATCTCACTGCAGACGGAGCGTCTGGGCCCTCGGCGCGTGGACTCGTTACGCAGGGAGGATGAGGACTGGCAGAGGAAAGCTCACGCCGCTGTGCTCTCCATACAGGACCTGACCGTCAAATACTTCGAGACCACCGCACGCGCTCAGAAGGGTGAGTCACATGACCACCGGCGAGTCACATGACCACATACTTGCTACTGATGCAAAAAATGCAGAATTTTTTTGTTTGGGAGGCAGTGTGTAAACGTGATTGACTCAACATGAGGTTGTATTTATTTTTTAACATGCGAAAATTTCGGACTCAGTGTGTAAGAACCTTCAGTGTGAAACATGAGACCTTTAAATCTCTGGTTCCCAAGCAGCAAACGCTTTCTTCATATCATCACATAATATATCAATATTATCGTCCAGCTTTAATCTCCTATAAGATGTCATAAACATTAACATCATTAATTTGAAACAATGTGGTTTCTATACAAATACAACTGACTTGAACTGGACTTCTAAAAGGGCCGTAAAATAATTTAAAATAAGACAAAACAGCTAAAACTCAATGTAAGCTGAAGTCATATTTCTTCATTTAAAGGTGGGGTATGTGATTCTCTTTTTTGTCCATTTTTTCAAAATCACTTGAAATCCTATTCCTAACCCACTTACAGCCACTGAGTTAGAAGCACTGAAATGAAAATTAAGTAATTTAATCATCTGTGGAACGGGCAGGACTCGAAAAACTCCAGCCAATCATTTCCAAGACCACCTAGAATCATTGGACAGTAAGTGCGTCAATCAAACGGTCGTACCACCCCCCCCCCCCCCCCCCCCCCATCCCCCTCGCGTGCGTGACCGCGGGAGACAGAGAGAGGGTAATGGGTGGAGTCAGCGCCAGCGTTCGAGGGACCCATACCCTACCTTTAATGTTACATTTTATGTTGTTAAGATCTAAAATATCGGGTTTTTTTGTGGAACCTTGTTTTCGCCACGAACTAAAAGAAATTTAATCTCAAAATTCTAGATTTATTTTCTCACGATATCCTATTTTATTTTTATTCTGCAGCATAAACAAGCTTCTATATTTTAAAGTTTTGAAAAGTCATGTAAATTTATTGGTATTAAAAAGTTACGTTTTTGGAATTATGTAATTATGTTACGACGTTGCCACTCCTAGTTTCAGTAAATGAGCCGCTGTCGTTATAGAGGAAGGATTTGAGATGTTCTGTTCTCTAGAGATCGACCGATTCATAAGTTTTGCCGATATATCGGTACCGGTGGTTGATTGGTGGAGCTATCGGTTATTGGCAAAAATCCAAGTCCACAGTACGAGATGGCTGAGACTGCTGGCGTAACGCAGAGCGAGAGCGCCCTCTAGAGGCACTGACCCTCGTGTGTTTATCACGTGAAACTGCACGGCGATCACCAGCTGCGATGCACAGTTAAAACGCAGACAGCGAGACGGGATGAAGACAGAACACGAAAGTACATATTGCCATATCATTATAAAGTAAATAATTCGTTGTTGCACACGTCATATTTATTTAATTTAGCACATTTCAGTTCCACACTGTTTTACTTGGAGTGTTATGTTTGTTTTTTATCCAGTATCCATTTTTAAAAATATCGGTTATCGGCATGTACAGTCAAACCCAGTGATCGCTGTCGGTAAAAACCACTATCTGAGACCTCTGTTCTCTCTCTCTCTCTCTCTCTCTGCAGTGATGTTCGAGCGCATGCGGGCCGACCAGAGGAAGTTCGGGAAGGCAGCGTGGGCAGCGGCTGTGGAGCGCATGGAGAAACTACAGTACGCCGTTTCTAAAGAAACACTGCAGCTGATGAGAGCCAAAGAGATCTGCCTAGAGCAGAGGAAACACGGCCTGAGAGAGGAGGTACATGGGAGGCCCGATGGGCATTAGACTTGCGCAGACATGTGAAACACGGACGAAACACATTAAAACACTTGCACGTTCACATTAGACTTACGCAGACATGTGAAATGCATACAAACACATTGAAACAGACGAAACAGATTGAAACACAACACACACTCTCTCACACTCACACACACACACACTCTCACACACACACACACACACACACAAGCACTTACTCTCTCACACACTCTCTCACACACACACTCACACGGTCTTCTCTCTCAGATGCAGGGTCTTCAGGACGGTGAGGATGCGATGGTGCGTCTGGATCATCTCGAGACGCTTTATTACGAGCTTCAGCTGCAGCTCTACGAGATCCAGTTCGAGATCCTGAAGTACGAGGAGCTGCTGCTGACGGCACAACTGCAGAGTCTGCGCAGACAGATGAGCGGTGTGTGTGTGTGTGTGTGTGTGTGTGTGTGTGAGAGTGAGTGTGTCCTCACGCTGTGGCCGCTCACCCTTCATGCCTGTGTGTGTGCAGAGAGGCAGGAGGAGGTGGTCTACTACGACACGTACGAGAGCCCTGACGCCATGAAGGCCACCGATGACCCCGCGACCCCTGTGACCCCTCTGACCCCTGCAAGGGAGGACGAAGCCAGGCTTCAGCAGAGGTCGAGGCAGCTGGAGGCTCGCAGAGGTCGCATTACCGCCAAGAAGGCCTACCTCAAACACAAGAAGGTAACACTCAAACTCAAGAATGTAACACTCAAACACAAGAAGGCCTACCTCAAACTCAAGAATGTAACACTCAAACACAAGAAGGTAACACTCAAACACAAGAAGGCCTACCTCAAACTCAAGAATGTAACACTCAAACACAAGAAGGCCTACCTCAAACTCAAGAATGTAACACTCAAACTCAAGAATGTAACACTCAAACACAAGAATGTAACACTCAAACACAAGAAGGCCTACCTCAAACTCAAGAAGGTAACACTCAAACACAAGAAGGCCTACCTCAAACTCAAGAATGTAACACTCAAACACAAGAATGTAACACTCAAACACAAGAAGGCCTACCTCAAACTCAAGAATGTAACACTCAAACACAAGAATGTAACACTCAAACACAAGAAGGCCTACCTCAAACTCAAGAATGTAACACTCAAACACAAGAAGGCCTACCTCAAACTCAAGAAGGTAACACTCAAACTCAAGAATGTAATACTCAAACACAAGAAGGCCTACCTCAAACTCAAGAAGGTAACACTCAAACACAAGAATGTAACACTCAAACACAAGAAGGCCTACCTCAAACTCAAGAATGTAATACTCAAACACAAGAAGGTAACACTCAAACTCAAGAATGTAACACTCAAACACAAGAATGTAACACTCAAACACAAGAATGTAACACTCAAACACAAGAATGTAACACTCAAACTCAAGAATGTAACACTCAAACACAAGAATGTAACACTCAAACACAAGAATGTAACACTCAAACTCAAGAATGCAACACTCAAACTCAAGAATGTAACACTCAAACACAAGAAGGCCTACCTCAAACTCAAGAATGTAACACTCAAACACAAGAAGGCCTACCTCAAACTCAAGAAGGTAACACTCAAACACAAGAAGGCCTACCTCAAACTCAAGAAGGTAACACTCAAACTCAAGAAGGCCTACCTCAAACACAAGAATGTAACACTCAAACACAAGAAGGCCTACCTCAAACTCAAGAAGGTAACACTCAAACTCAAGAAGGCCTACCTCAAACACAAGAATGTAACACTCAAACACAAGAAGGCCTACCTCAAACTCAAGAAGGTAATACTCAAACACAAGAATGCAACACTCAAACAAGAATGTAACACTCAAACTCAAGAATGCAACACTCAAACACAAGAATGTAACACTCAAACAAGAATGTAACATTCAAACTCAAGAACGTAACACTCAAACACAAGAGGGCCTACCTCAAACTCAAGAATGTAACACTCAAACACAAGAAGGCCTACCTCAAACTCAAGAATGTAACACTCAAACACAAGAATGTAACACTCAAACACAAGAAGGCCTACCTCAAACTCAAGAATGTAACACTCAAACACAAGAATGTAACACTCAAACAAGAATGTAACTCAAACTCAAGAATGCAACACTCAAACTCAAGAATGTAACACTCAAACAAGAATGTAACTCAAACTCAAGAATGCAACACTCAAACTCAAGAATGTAACACTCAAACAAGAATGTAACTCAAACTCAAGAATGCAACACTCAAACTCAAGAATGTAACACTCAAACAAGAATGTAACTCAAACTCAAGAATGTAACACTCAAACACAAGAATGTAACACTCAAACACAAGAAGGCCTACCTCAAACTCAAGAATGTAATACTCAAACACAAGAATGTAACACTCAAACAAGAATGTAACTCAAACTCAAGAATGCAACACTCAAACTCAAGAATGTAACACTCAAACAAGAATGTAACTCAAACTCAAGAATGCAACACTCAAACAAGAATGTAACTCAAACTCAAGAATGTAACACTCAAACACAAGAATGTAACTCAAACTCAAGAAGGCCTACCTCAAACTCAAGAATGTAATACTCAAACACAAGAATGTAACACTCAAACAAGAATGTAACTCAAACTCAAGAATGCAACACTCAAACTCAAGAATGTAACACTCAAACAAGAATGTAACTCAAACTCAAGAATGCAACACTCAAACTCAAGAATGTAACACTCAAACAAGAATGTAACTCAAACACAAGAATGCAACACTCAAACTCAAGAATGCAACACTCAAACACAAGAATGTAACACTCAAACTCAAGAATGTAACACTCAAACACAAGAATGTAACACTCAAACACAAGAATGTAACACTCAAACACAAGAAGGCCTACCTCAAACTCAAGAATGTAACACTCAAACACAAGAATGTAACACTCAAACAAGAATGTAACTCAAACTCAAGAATGCAACACTCAAACTCAAGAATGTAACACTCAAACAAGAATGTAACTCAAACTCAAGAATGCAACACTCAAACTCAAGAATGTAACACTCAAACAAGAATGTAACTCAAACTCAAGAATGTAACACTCAAACAAGAATGTAACTCAAACTCAAGAATGCAACACTCAAACTCAAGAATGTAACACTCAAACAAGAATGTAACTCAAACTCAAGAATGTAACACTCAAACACAAGAATGTAACACTCAAACACAAGAATGTAACACTCAAACACAAGAAGGCCTACCTCAAACTCAAGAATGTAACACTCAAACACAAGAATGTAACACTCAAACAAGAATGTAACACTCAAACACAAGAATGTAACACTCAAACAAGAATGTAACACTCAAACACAAGAAGGCCTACCTCAAACTCAAGAATGTAACACTCAAACACAAGAATGTAACACTCAAACACAAGAATGTAAAAGAATGTAACACTCAAACACAAGAAGGCCTACCTCAAACTCAAGAATGTAACACTCAAACACAAGAATGTAACACTCAAACAAGAATGTAACACTCAAACACAAGAATGCAACACTCAAACAAGAATGTAACACTCAAACTCAAGAATGTAACACTCAAACAAGAATGTAACTCAAACTCAAGAATGCAACACTCAAACTCAAGAATGTAACACTCAAACAAGAATGTAACTCAAACTCAAGAATGTAACACTCAAACAAGAATGTAACTCAAACTCAAGAATGTAACACTCAAACAAGAATGTAACTCAAACTCAAGAATGTAACACTCAAACAAGAATGTAACTCAAACTCAAGAATGTAACACTCAAACACAAGAATGTAACACTCAAACACAAGAATGTAACGCTCAAACAAGAATGTAACACTCAAACACAAGAAATGCAACACTCAAACACAAGAATGTAACACTCAAACACAAGAATGTAACACTCAAACACAAGAATGTAACACTCAAACACAAGAATGTAACACTCAAACACAAGAATGTAACACTCAAACACAAGAATGTAACACTCAAACAAGAATGTAACACTCAGCGAGAGTCTGAATAGTGTGTGAGATTGCGTGTGTGTGTGTGTGTGTGTGTGTGTGTGTGTGTGTGTAACACTCAAACACAAGAAGGTAACAGAGCGAGACTCTGGATAGTGTGTGAGATTGCGTGTGTGTGTGTGTGTGTGTGTGTGTGTGTGTAACACTTAAACACAAGGTAACACTCAAACACAAGAAGGTAACAGAGCGAGACTCTGGATAGTGTGTGAGATTGCGTGTGTGTGTGTGTGTGTGTAACACTCAGAGCTGATCGATTACACTGATCCGTGACGATCTGTTCTCAGGAGATCTGCATCTTCAATCACATGCAGAAGCGGCAGGGCGGCGTTTCCCAGAGTGCTTCGCTGCAGGTGCGAGTCCAACATCACAGTCCTCATCATCAGGGGGTGTCCGTGCAATCATGACATAATATACATAACAAGTTAATAAAACATGCTTGAAATGAAAATAAAATGAAAAATTAAATTAATATCTGTAGATCAAAAGTTCATAGACAAACAGTATATTTGAAAAGCGATAGAAGTTTTGGAACAAAAGAGATTCGGTCTGTTTATCATGCAAATAAAATTATATAGCTTGAAAAATTTCAGAGTAATAACTGATGTTTTGTTAGAAAAATAATGTCTAGTTTTCATAAATTTAGACTGTTAAATGGGTTCGGGTGGAATCTCATATATCTCAATAAGATCTCAATAAGATTTCTCATAAATATTCATACAGATACAATATGCTTTTTTATAAGCTTATGTTCCACCGGGTCCAGGAATGTAAAGGTGTGTTTAATGCATTAGGAGGGTTGGATTAGGATGATTATGGCGATGGTGAATCAGCTGATGTGTGTCTGCAGGAGGAAGAGGAGGAAGAGGAGCAGCGGCTCTCCAGAGTCAGTCAGGAGAGACAGAAGACACTGGACCGACTGCGCAGCTTCAAACAGGTCAGACATCATCATGATCACAGATCAGTCTCCGTCAGTGAGTCTTCAGCTGGTTATGGAGTCTCGTTCTGATGACTGTTATTGTTAGTTAACCCTGAAGACTTAAAATATTTAACCCTCATCCTTCCCTCGTGTTGTGTAACATCTTTCTCTCGCGGGTCAAACTGACCTGAAGCCCTAAAATAAAAACAAAAAATGTTTGTCCGGAAAGCTTATTTGATTTCACTTTGATAATATTTTGCAATGCAATTTGTTTGGGAGATTTACGTTTAAATTACTAGATTTGATCAATAAATTATAAATAAATATTAATCTAAGCACATTCCTCACATTCTTTCAACTTAAATTCAAAATAACTCACAATTTCATGCATAACCCTTTTAATTCAGCTCAAAAAATCTTACATTGGGCGTCTCTGCCGACCTCTTGTGGATAATAATAATATAAGATGATATTTCATGACTCTAGATGGGCTTATAGCTCTATATGGAGTAAATGAGCTGTTCCTCTGGGTCCTAAAGCCAGTTCGCTTCAGTGTGCACTCAGATACACATGTAGACATTATAAGATAATTTTTGAGTAAAGTTTTAGCATTCTTAGTTTGAACTTTGGCCATTTTTAGGTTGTCCTGAAGCATTCCTCACATTCCCTCACATAGAGGCTCATATTGACCCGTGAGGGAAAGATTTATTACTTTTTAAAATTTCAACCACAAAGCTCCTCGAATCCATAAAAAATGTTGTTTGTGTATTCATGGTTCAAGTGCGACAAAAGTCCTAGGATCTTGGACCCCTCTGATGAACACTAAATGTAAAAAAGAAAAAAGAGTTTGGGGTCAAAGTGACCCGAGGGAAGGATGAGGAAATAATTTGGGTAATTGAAATGAAGCTAAAATAAAATATAAATATTAGGTGGAAAACTTAAACTCATCAATGAGTTCTGATTGGTCCATGAGATCCTGATGCTGTGATTGGTCTCCTGCAGCGTTACCCGGGTCAGGTGACTCTGAAGTCCACGCGTGTGCGCCTGGCTAACTCCAGGAAGAAGGCGGGAGCGAGCGCTAGGCCGGAGACGCAGGCCGCTAGCGTTCAGACGGACGACGCTCCGGCTCCGTTACAACATTCGTCTGGAGCGCCGGAGCTCCTCAGACCCGACAGCTTCCTGTCTCTGCCCCCGATGGGCGGAGCTATCGCCGAGGCCCCGCCTCCTGTGCACGCATCACTTCCTCCCGCCCGAGAGCTGTTGCTGCTGGACTCCTCCACCTCGCCCATCTCCCCTCCTCCCCCTCCCCCTCCGCCTCCCCCTCCCCCTCCCCCCTCTCTGGAGGAGACGCCCAGCGCTGGTCCGGCTCAGACCCGGAGCCCCGTACGCCAGCCGGAAGCGGACAGTCCTCTCGGGCCGTTCACCGCGCGCTTCTTCGACAGCAGTCAGCTCCTGAACGCCAGGAAGAAGCTGAGGAAGACCTCGTCACTGGAGTCCAACCAGTGGAGGAGAGGTGAGGTCACTTCCTGTCACATTCCTCACTCATTCACGCATCATCAAGCTACACCTTTGTTATTGTTTTGAATAATCGACCTCTAGAGGTCAAACTTACATACTGTGCCTTTAAATCTTCTAGCTCAAGAAGGAGTGGTGAGGTCACTTCCTGTCACACGGGTTAAACACAGGCGAATATCGTCTGCAGTTAGAGAGCTTGCCGTTTAGATAACGGAGCAATCATCACATTAAACATTGGTCATGTGAAGCGTCACGTGACCTGCGAGATCAGCCGAAGGTGGACGTTAAACCTAACTTTAATCAGAAAACAAATATAAATGACAAAATGAGCGGCAGCAGATATTAGCGTAATAAACAAGGAACAGGCTCTCGTGCCCTGAAGCACGATACAACTTCACGTTCGCTCATCCATAAACATGATTACCATCGGCTGTGGAAGTGTAGACAACAACTCCCATGATTCCACACTCATTCCACAGCTACACCTTTGTTTTTGTTTTGAATAAGCGACCTCTAGTGGCCAAACTTACACACTGTGCCTTTAAATCTTCAAGCTCCAGAAGATGCGCAAGAGACTTGGACTGAACTGACTCCTCTCACACATTCAGTGTTTGAATGGAAAATACACACACAGTTATCAACATGCCCGTCTTGGAAGAATTACTGTAAAACAACAGGGAGAGATGTGATGCGTGTCAGTATACTGGATTCGTGCAGTAAGTCTTCAGCTTTAATAAGAATCAATGTTTCATTCATACAGTGAAGATTTTTGCAACAAAAAATATATTAAAAAAAGTTGCAGTCATGAGAAAATTATATAATTATGAGATAAAAAGTTGCAATTGAGAGAAAAATGATAAGCTTTATTTATAAGCGTTGAATAAGATTTCCTGTAGGCTGTAAGTGTTCCTCACCGTAGCCGCGTGCTGTGGTGTCCTCAGCGAGCTCCCCGATGGACGAGGTTCTGGCATTCGTGAGATTAAAAATGCAGTTGCAAGAAAGAAGTCAATTTGAGATTAAGTCACAAATGCAAAAAAAAATGTTTTTTAATTGTGAGAAAAAAGTTGCAATTGTGAGAAACATGATATAATTATTAGACAAAAGTCCAAATTATGAGATAAAAGTCCAAATTATGAGATAAAAGTCCAAATTGTGAGAAAAAAAGTTGCAATTGTGAGAAACATGATATAATTATGAGATAAAAGTCCAAATTGTGAGAAAAAAGTAAAAATTGTGGGAAAAAAAGTTGCAATTGTGAGAAACATGATAAAATTATGAGATAAAAGTCCAAATTATGAGATAAAAGTCCAAATTGTGAGAAAAAAGTTGCAATTGTGAGAAACATGATAAAATTATGAGATAAAAGTCCAAATTGTGAGAAAAAAGTCCAAATTGTGGGAAAAAAGTTGCAATTGTGAGAAACATGATAAAATTATGAGATAAAAGTCCAAATTATGAGATAAAAGTCCAAATTATGAGATAAAAGTCCAAATTGTGAGAAAAAAGTAAAAATTGTGGGAAAAAAGTTGCAATTGTGAGAAACATGATAAAATTATGAGATAAAAGTCCAAATTGTGAGAAAAAAGTAAAAATTGTGGGAAAAAAGTTGCAATTGTGAGAAACATGATAAAATTATGAGATAAAAGTCCAAATTGTGAGAAAAAAGTCCAAATTGTGGGAAAAAAGTTGCAATTGTGAGAAACATGATAAAATGATGAGATAAAAGTCCAAATTATGAGATAAAAGTCCAAATTATGAGATAAAAGTCCAAATTGTGAGAAAAAAGTTGCAATTGTGAGAAACATGATATAATTATGAGATAAAAGTCCAAATTGTGGGAAAAAAGTTGCAATTGTGAGAAACATGATAAAATTATGAGATAAAAGTCCAAATTATGAGATAAAAGTCCAAATTGTGAGAAAAAAGTAAAAATTGTGGGAAAAAAGTTGCAATTGTGAGAAACATGATAAAATTATGAGATAAGTCCAAATTGTGAGAAAAAAGTAAAAATTTAGAGAAAAAAGTCCAAATGTGAGCTGAATAAGCGTTATTTATAAGCGTTGAATAAGAGATTTCTAAGTGTTTTGCTGTAGGCTGGTCATTCTGTGTTTTCCTCACCGTAACGGCTTGTTGATGTTGTTGTTGTTGTGGTGTCCTCAGCGAGCTCCCCGATGGATGAGGTTCTGGCGAGTCTGAAGCGCGGGAGTTTTCACCTTCGTAAAGCCGAGCTGCGGGTTCTGGCGCCGGACCCGGACGAGGACGACGAGAACAACATCTTGGCTCAGATCCGGAAAGGCGTTCAGCTGCGTAAGGTGCGGCGACACGAGCGCGGGTCAGGCCTGGACTCCAGCGACCCGCTGACCCGCTCCATCCACGAGGCCCTGAGGCGCATCAAAGAGGCCTCGCCCGAGTCCGAGTCCGAGGACGAGACCACTCCCGGCGCCGACTGGGACAACTGAAGCCTTCAGCACGCTCACTCTTCATCTGTGTGTGTGTGTGTGTGTGTGTGTGTGTGTGACAGCAGGAGCAGAAACGGGGACTAGCGGACCAAAGTTTGGACCAATTATGATGTTTTAATGTTTCTGAAAGTCACCAAAGCTGCATTTGTTGATCAGAAATACCGTAAAATAGTGAAATATTATTACAGTGTAAATCATCTGTTTTCTATGTGAATGTATAATATATTCTATATACTATAATATCCTCATATTAGAGTGATTTGTGAAGGATCATGTGACACTGAAGACTGGAGTAATGATGCTGAAACTTCAGCTTTGATCATAGGAATAAATGACACTTTACTGTATATTCACACAGAGAACAACTATTCTAAATGACAATAATATTTCACTGTATTTCTGATCAAATAAATGAGCAGAAGAGACTCTTTCAGGAACATAGATCTGACGTTTGGCCGTTCCTGAACACAGCGCCTCCTGCTGTTCATCAGCGTTATTACGTTTATCTGCTTGTAGCTTCATTTATCTCTCGTATGAATTAACTTGATTTATTACTGTAATGTTTCCTGTGTGTCCGGCACTGAATCATCCGTCAGGCCTGTAGTCTGTAATGAAGGTCTCGTGAAAACCACGTTTACCCACAATG